>CABHPH010131041.1:0-42429 GCA_902168325.1 Peromyscus nudipes | reverse complement strand
CACACACACACACACACACACACACACACACACACACACACACACACTTCAAAAATAATAATAAATTAAAAAATAATAATTTTTAAATGAATGATAAAGTGATAAAGTCATATTGATAATACCTAGTTTTCAAACATATAAGGGAAGGAATTATGAATCTCATATGATGTAGATAACTTATTAGTGTGATTGTAACATGTTTTTGACTCCATGAATCAATAAATAACATGTTAATTAACCAATTACCAATATTGGAATCTTCTTTCATGAAAATGTTATGTATATTGTAGAAAAAAGTCAGAGTTAATTGTGTAACAATCAAAAAGCTTAATATCAGGTAAAATATCACATTAAAACACTTAAAATACTTGCATAGTCAAATGTATACATAGTATTCGTTCATAAGTTTAGCCAACATTCCACAATACTTCCTACCCCATGAAACTATTAATGAAGGAAAACACTCTCTAGTCCTTTTTGTGGTAAATGCTTTTGGGTATCATTGGGATTTCATCAAAATTTGAAGCACTTTCATCAATTACTCATCCTGATTCTGTATTATGAATGTTATTATTTGATGAAAAGTAATATATTTCAGGAGTCTATAAAACTGAATATAGTTCATAAGAATTGTAAACATGAACACATACTAATCCACTTCTTGAAAGCTGTATAGAAAATCAACCATTCAAAACAATAGAAATAGAATAAAGATGATTCTAATTTTAAACTGCAAGAAAAATATTTGAATTGAGGATAGCAAATGGTACATACTGTTAACAAAGAATAAATAAACTTACATAATTCTGCTGCTTGTCATAATATGATAAATGGATGATGTTTGTGGATATAACTTTTTTTTATCTTGAAGATAGAACTTACCTGATTTTTAACTACCGGTTGGCATTTACCTTAGAGAGGTAAAAGAAAACATTTGAAAGAATAAGTTTTTAGAAGATATAAAATGTAATGTTTATTTAACCATATAGGATACAGCCAGCTGAATCAAAAAAAAGACCCCTTAAATTTTGGTAAATGACTGGCATTATGATCTTATATGTCAGAACTGGAAAGTTTTTCATGACCAAACAATAGTGAGAAAAACAGAAAATGGCCTGGATATCCTCTTCTGGTTCTGCAGTATGGACTGCTCCAGTGTTATTTCCACTGAACCCCACTAATGGCCTTACCTTTCTATTCAAATAGTAGCCTAGGACTCTGACTTTTGATGAATGATTATGTTGTGAATCACAACCATGTGGACCACAACCTGTGAAAGGAAGGAAATGTAAAATAAAGCAAAACAAAATCCTCTTTTCTATCACTGATTTGAAACTTACTGATGATTCTAAATTGTCATTATAAACAAGATAAAAGCCTGGCTCTCGTACAGATAGAAAATTAACATAAGTCAAAGGTTTAAATACATTAGTTTTTGTAAAAACTTTGGGGGAGTTAAAATCTACTCCAAACCCAAACACATACACAATGAAGATATTCTAAAATGAATTCGCCCACGTGTGACAGTTGTCATCATTTATTATCAGAGTTTCCAGCCATTGTCCTTTCACAGTAATGAAATTATTTTCTTTGCTATGGAATGATTGGCACTCACAATTGTATCCTACAGTTTACCTCTCATCTGGAGGAGTTTAAAATAGTATAGTCAAGGCAAGGACAATAAAATGTGGAGAATACATTTCATCATATAAGAAGTCTTAGATAATTCAATCAGAAGTACTAGACATAATTTTGATGTGGTTGAAAATCAATTCTGTAATATATTATTTCTCATTTGTATGTCTTTGAATTTTGTTTTTCTGGCAGGCACTGTTGTATCTAAGGCTACCATTTATTTACTCTTGAGATTAATTAATTATCTTCATGTCTTGTATTAACTATCCCAAATATTTTCTTTAGTTTATTTATTTAAATGTTTTAATGTTTGAGAATTTCATACATACATATATAATGCATTTTCATCAACCCAAACCCAGAAGGTTTTTGTGACACTGTGAAACATGTACACTGTATATGCATTGGGGATAATTGCCTACACTAAATCTATTTTTTTACCTGCACTCATCCATACCCCATGTATCCACTGCTACCCATTATCACTGATGCTTATTATTAACCCTATCAATATGACATTGAACTGTACATATCCATCCAAACTTTGATACATCATAAAGATTATGTCCCACCATAGAACTCAGCAAAAGTGTGAATGCCCCATATCAGTACCAGGTTGCTCATGAATGGACATATTTTGTAAATCTCTTGTTACCTCAGTCCATGATAGATAAGATATCTTAGTATAAGACATAGTGTTTCTCACGCCTGATTATCTCGGTCTACATTCTTATACCCCAGTTCATGATACTCATGGAAATCAGTGTAGTAGTAACAAAGTATCTCTTCTAAGGACTCTTATGAGCCAGTCCATCAGAACTGAATTTTTCTGTTTTGTCTCAAGTTGCATGGTTTCTTTTCTCAGGAAGTAATGAGTGGTATATTATTCACTTTCTCCACTTACACAAAACTAAGAATGAATTCATTGACCCTACTCACTTGATGAGCCAACTAGTGAGAGGTTTGTTTATCTTTTGCTTAAAATTCTTTTGCAATTCAAGCATTTGGATGCTGAGTACTTATTATTATTATTATTATTATTATTATTATTATTATTATTTTGTTTTTTCGAGACAGGGTTTCTTTGTGTAGCTTTGTGCCTTTGTGCCTTTCCTGGAATTCGCTTTGTAGACTAGGCTGGCCTCAAACTCACAGAGATCCGCTTGCCTCTGCCTCCCGAGTGCGGGGATTAAAGGCATGCGCCACCACCGCCCAGCGAGTACTTTCTTACTATCATCAATTCTTGTTCTAAGTTCTTATTAAGCCTCCATCTGAATGCAGAATCATGGATTGTCTTTCACTCAGTAATAAAGCTTGTATCCAAGAAGGATTTTCTATGATTTCTCCTCTTTCTCCTCCTCCTTGCAATTCTTCCCATGAGCCACAAGTTACTGGGTTTCAAGGAGGGCTCCTTGATGAAGGCTGAATCTGTGCTCTCTATCTTGTGCATACTTAAAACATGTACAAATGACAAGAGAACATCTCCTCTTCATCCCCTGCTTTGTCTAGTTTTCCTGCCAAATGAGGCTAATGCAGCCGACACCATTCCCATGCCTGTTTTCACTGCAATTACTTCCTTACACACAACAGATTTTTTTTTCCCCATCCTGGGAAGACAAAAACTGAATCTCAGTTGCATGTATTATTACCCACATTAAAGTCCATACAATGGACTTCCCAGCTTGCTTACAATCTTGTTCCTTACATGCTACATTCCAGGACTGCAATATATTCTCTAGTCCATCAGCCATTTTATGGGCACTCATACTCATGCCATCTATAATCAAGAAAGAATGTCCTACAATATCAAGGAGATGCCCTTGTAAAGCGTTGGATTCCTGCCAAGAATAGATTTCTCTCCAACAATTTGCTGTTTCGTTACATGTACTATCAATGCAACCACCACTACGGTAAGGAGGCATATCATGAGGTATCCATGGGAAAAAGTAGCCATATTGGGATTGCCCTTAAGATTAAGAGACTCTTACATGGGGGTTAGGTTTGGGGTGAGAGGCTGTAGGACGGGGGAGGAGAGAAGAGAGGGGCATCTGTGGTTGATATGTAAAATGAATAAAAAAAATTCCTTAATTAAAAAGAAAACAACAACAACAACAACAAAAAGAGAGAGAGAGACTCTTACATGGATGAGCCACTAGTGTCACAACACCCATTGTAGAAACCACTAGTTCATTATTTGGCCTTCTGGTTCCTGATTAGGCTCCAAATTTGTTGTAGGAATTTTTTTTTTTTTTTTGCTGTGGAATAATCCTTTGGTACACTATAAAGATTTGTTACTTAAATTGGTTTAATAAAATGCTGATTGGTAGCCGGGCAGTGGTGGCGCACGCCTTTAATCCCAGCCCTCGGGAGGCAGAGCCAGGCGTATCTCTGTGAGTTCAAGGCCAGCCTGGGCTACCAAGTGAGTTCCAGGAAAGGCGCAAAGCTACACAGAGAAACCCTGTCTCGAAAAACCAAAAAAAAAAAAAAAAAAAAGTGCTGATTGGCCAGTAGTCGGGAAGGAAGTATAAGAAGGGCAATCAAAATGAGGAGGCTAGGATGAAGAGGGATGAAGTCAGACTGACGCCAGCAGATGCAGAAAGAGCAACATGGGCACGCTATACTGAGAAAAGGTACCAAGCCATGTGGCAATGCATAGATAAGCAATATGGGTCAATTTAAATGCAAGAGTTAGCTAGTAACAAGCCTGATCTATTGACCAATTATTTATAATTTAAACTAAGTTTCCAATTCAGTTATTTGAAAAGCAGGTGCTGGTTATTGGTTATTTGGGAATAGGCAATTGGTACAGGAAAACTCCACCTACAATTTTTCCAGTGGAGACATTAAAAAAACGAGTATTTACCCCAAATCAGTCAGAACTGATGAAAAAAGAAATCAAACTACCCAATTATAGCTTAGTGAACCAGTGATTAATTTTTTGGAGTGATTTTGAGTATGAGTAAAAGTTACTTACAGGAGCATGCATGACTGTTAGCTGGTTGAACCATCAAGCAGTTTGCTCCAGTGTTTAGGACAGTTTATGAAGAGTGCAAAACATACAGGTATTTCTTCTAATTGGAGTCTCTGATCCAGCAATTCTTTGCTCTATCAATCATTACTATTTAAATAATTATGAGAAAGGGCCTTTGGAATCTAATGAACTTCAGGGACTCCTTTAGTTCTTTATGTTTTGTTAACTCCTCAAATTATTTGACCATCTGTCCTTCCTCCGGAGGACATGTTTCCTTTCACGACACCTCCCATAAGAATTATAACATTGTAAGAATCTGTACTCAAGAAATTCCCCAGAGTCTTATTCTATCAGTAACTGATTTCAACATAGTTCTGCATTCTAAGTACCCTTGCTTACTATTGAAAACAGAAAGGACAAATGTTTCATTTATCTCTTAATTTGTCCTTGAGTTGTACAGAAAAGGTAGGGAACCAGGAACAGCTAAGAGAGAAAGAGAGGAGAAGATTGAAATGTAAAAGATGAAAAGAAGGAACGGGGAAAGGAGGAGTGGATATAGGAGGGGCAGAGGAAAAACAAGAAGAAAAGTGAAGAGGAGAAATGCACCACTCAGCTTGAAACAAAACCTAAGAAATCACCAACATAAAGCTCATAGCAGTTCTATGGATAATAATGCAGATTAGGTATGTGCTTTGTACTTAAAACTATAATTTCAGGCAGGTCTGAAGAGGGAAAGAATAAATAAGAATTACGGCACTGGAGGCACTTGAGTTGTTGGTATGTTATAAGAATTATTAAAGTCCACAATTTTACATAACTGTACTGCTGACAGGTTTGCAGTTTCAAATTCCAATTAAATAAATTCTATGATTTTTCTTTTTCTTTGGTTGAATTTAAGATATATGAAGGCGGTTTCAAATTATTTTTATGTCTTTTAAAACCATTTTGTTCAATCCTAGCCCCTTAAAACAGATGAAATTAGAAACTACATCACTAGGAAATAAAACCAAGTCATAAAATAGTTCAGCTGCAAACACCCAGTCATAGCTGCCTGCTGAAATACCTAACCCTTTCTTTACTCTCAATCTTCAGGGAATTTTCCAGGAAATACACTGGTAAAAGCAGTTTGGTTAACAACAGACTAAAGAAAACAAAGCATTCATCAAATGAGAGTGTTTTTAATATGAGAGCTTTCATGGAAGCATACCTTTTAGTCAACAGAAAATATTTAAGTGCTTTTTGTAATAAGCTTTCTAAGCTGTCACAACAATCTTTTAAATGTGTATAGACAATTATGAATCTATGAAAACATTTTCATGACATTTTAATTACTACTTTGATCCATAGATAATTTTTCAAACATGTCTGTGGAAATGAATGTTCTAAGCATGAAAACTTTTTTGAATGAATGCTGAAAAATCTATAGCTTTACAATACTTAAATTTATAATTAGCATGTATAACTATTACTATTATCATTATATTTTAATGTCAATGTGCCACAAATTAAAATCACCTGAGTCCTCTTTCTTCTCTGAGACTTTCAGTGTGCCCACACTTTTCCATAATGATACCTGAGCCTTGGCAGGAAAAGTCATGATTTAGATGTTGCACTCAAGGCTGAGAACTCTGTATTAACTTGTTCTCTGACGTTGACCAATTGTATAGCTCTGTGCTAGGCACCATCTCCTAAAAAATCAAGTTTCTCTGAAAATGTTGGAAGGATGCTTGATGGTAGCTTTTATGACTGAGGTGATAGTTATTCTTAAAAAAATCAGGTTTTAATTTAGTGCTAGTAAATTCATAGTTATTAGAGGAGATTTTAAAACATTTAATTTACTAAAACTGTATAATCTCTAAAAGCAATTTATAAACATTTGTCTTTATAGGTACAGATAAGTATAGTCTTTACCCATCATCAAGGAAACTTCTTTTTGTAAAACGTGGCAAGCACTACCAAAAATTACAACAAATCAAAATGCAGAACTGTTGAGCCCAATCTCAGTAGATACATCTGCAACATAATATGGAAGAGGGATAGAAAAATTGTAAGATCCAGAGGATTGGGAGGATTGTTGTGGGCTTGTGTCCCATAGTAATGCTCAAAGCTATACACATAAAGCTTCACAAAGATGATTTCTCAAATATGAGCTGAACAAGGATGACACCAATGAACACAGCAAAATGGACCTGCAAAAACATATAAGGCCTCAACCCTACATGAAAAACTCTAGGCAACAAAACAGGGAAGATCACATCAGTTGGTTGTCCAGTGCCAATGGTCATTACTGAAAACATACATACAAATAGATTCTTACGACTGAGCATGTTATATTTATGAAAATGTATATACATATTGTCTTCATTAGGATTTCTATTGCTGTGAAGAGACTCCATGACCACAGCAACTCTTATAAACAAAAACATTTAATTGGGGTGGCTTATAGTTCAGAGGTTTAGTCCATTAACATCATGGCAGGATATGGCATTGTGCATGCAGACATGGTGACGGATAAGGAGCTGAGAGTCCTACATCTTTATCCAAAGGCGACAGGAAGGAAACAAAGACACTAGGCACAGCATAAATATAGGAGACCTCAAAGCCACCCCCACAGTGACACACTTCCTCCAACAAAGCACATCTCCTGGTAATGCCACTCTCTATGAGCTTATTAGAGCCAATTATATTCAAACCACAAACATATATGTATATATGTCTCTCTCTATATATATATATATATACTCACATATATTCATTCATATATTCATGCAGTAACAAAGAACAAAGAAGGTCAAGAGGTGAGCAGGCAGGTGTATATGAAAGGGTTTGGAAGGAGAAATGTTGTAATTTAATTAAAATCTCAAAACTAAAATTTTAAAATGCAATGAAAAATATCATAAATATATACCAGTCAATAACAGAAAGAATATCATTGTTAGAGGATAGGTTGGTGAAGTTTTGCACTCATGATTCAATAAGAAAAGAAAACAAATTTTAGCACAAAATCCTAGAGTCATTGAATATGGCCAAGTGACAAAACGTAAAGCTCTATAGGATAGGAAAATGGAGATAAATATTAAAAGCATAGATAATGTATTCTATGTAATTACAACAAATATATTTCCAAATGTAGATAAAGAAAGAGATTTGAAGCATGCAAGGCATTTTCGACCTCATGCAGGAACGGACAGAGAAAGGCTTTATGATCTATTATGGTCAAGATATCAACAACACAAAGAAACAGATTACTGAAAGCTTTAATGGAAAATTGAGAACTTATCTCCGAATGCAGAGACGTTCAAGCAGCAGCAGACCTCTTACTAGCAAATGCCAAAGCCAGTAAAGCATAGAATGGGATATCGCAAGTCCCAAAAGCAAACTACTGGAAACCAGGACTGTTATGTCCCGCCAAAGCTACATTTAAGTTTACGTAGAAATAAGGACATGTGCAGTACCTAATCTGGAATCAGATTAAAGAAACAAAATACCAAGACTGCAATAGCAGAAAAACATACATGTAGACCAATGGAATAGAGTGAATGACAAGACATGTGTTGGAGAAGGGATAGCCTCTTCTTTTTCTTAGTAATTTTTGAAAGTTTATTTTACATATCAACCACTGTTCCCCTGACTTCTTCCATCTCCCCCCCACCTTCTTTCTACTCACCCCCATCCACTCCTCAGAAAAGGTAAGGTCTCCCATGAGAATCAACAAAACATGGCATATCAAGTTGAAGCAGAACTAAGCTTCCAGAAGCCCCATGCCCTCACTCCCGGTATCAAGGGTGAGGGAGGAATCCCATTATAGGGAATAGATTCCAAAGAACTAGCTCATGCAGTAGGGACAGATCCTGGTCCCACTGCTAGGTATCTCACAAACAGCCTAAGCTATAAAACTGTCACCCACATACAGGGGGCCTAGTTTGGTCCCATGCAGGCTCCTTGCTATCAGTCTAGAATCTCTGAGCTCCCTGGAGCTGGGGTCACTTGTCTCTCTGGGTTTGCTCTTCATGATGTTGATTCCCCTTGCTTATAAAATCCCTCCTCCCTCTCTTTAACTGGACTTCTGGAGCCAGTTATGGTGGCACAGGCTGGTAGGATTTCCTGAAGGAGGCGGGGGCAGGAGGATCATAAGTTGAAGACCAGTCTGGGCTACATATTAAAGGGAAGTAGATGAGATCTCCTGGGTAAACTGCGGGTGGAGGGGGGTAGAGGGGAGAGGATAGGGGAAGAGAACATGAGTGATCGAGGGAGGGATGGAGAGGTAGAGCAAAAAAAGAGGTATCTGGATAGAGGGGCCTATTGTGGGGTTAGGGACAAACCTGGTGCCAGGGAAACTCCTGGAAATCTACAAAGATGACCCCAGCTAAGACTCCTAGCAATAGTGGAGAGGGTGCCTAAACTGGCCTTCTCCTGTGATCCTATTGGTGACTACCCTAATTGTCATCATAGAACCTTCATTCACCAACTGGTGGAAAGCAGATGCAGAGATCCACAGCCAAACACCAGGCCAGGCTCCAGGATAACCTCTTTAACAATTCTTTTTGAGGGAAATAGGGTTTATTCAAGTAGAATGAAAATAGATCCATACCTCTCTTCTTGGAAATTCAATTCAAATTTGATTAAAAACCTCAATGTGAGACCCAAAACTTTGTAACTGCTCAAGAAAAATGTGGAGAAAATGTTTCAATGTTTGTAAGCATGGTGTGTCAGAAAAAGGGCTCAAGTTGAATAGGAGGTGATATAAATCATTGAAGTAGGAGTGCATTAAATCATAAAGGTCCTGCATAGCCAAGTGGACAGCCACTAGAGTGAAGAAACAGCTTACAAAATGAGACAAAATTCTGTCCCAATTACACATCAGTCAGAGATATAGAATACTGCCATAAAATATCTAAAAAAAAATCTAGTCAATAAATATACAAATGAACTGAATTCATGGTTTTCAAAGACAGAAATATAAACAGCCAATAAATATTTGAAAAATTCTTCCCTTTCTTAACACACAGGAAAATGTATATCATTTTTTATTCTAAAACTTTTGGCAACTTCACATTGCATTTATCAACTTCAGTGTCTTTCATTTCAGTAGTTCTGGGAGATGACGTAAACTAGCATGTACTCCTAAGACTGGATGAAGTAGGTCACTTGAGACAGTCATTCCTGTTTTGTAACCATAAGAAATCGAGCAGTTTTCTTTTCCCAGGTCCATTGTGGATGAAGCTTCAGCCTTGCCTTAGGCCCACAGCAATAGGGCCAGCAGAATGTAGGCTGAAACCATAGACAGACATTATGAGCCCAAGAAAAAATATGCTTTCTTCTTAAGTCATCATATTATATATTTCCTCATAGCAAAGAAGGTCTAACTAGCACATACAGTAGCAAGAGTGTGGTCATGAAGCCTCAAGTCCTTTACATGTGAGCATAGTCCATTCTTGATGGTGACCCCCTCATGATAAGAACATCTCCCATAGGTTCAATGATGTGATATTAGGTATAAAGTTTCCATCACACAAACTCTGCCGACATATTTAAGCCATGCTAGTGTATGTCCATGGTTTACAGAAGTGAATAATGCTTTCTGGATGTAGGTGTTCAGATTATCTGTGAAGTAAAGAAAATGCTCTCTGAATTTTCTGGTCATTTACAAGGTGTTTTTTTTTTCTCCTCTAAACATTAGATTGATTTCTACAGTATTTTCGTTATTTTTCAGAAAACTCCTGAGGTTAATACAGGAAGTTTCTTGGCATCTTTTAACATTGCATAAGGAGGATCTACAGTTTCTCATCCACTGTTTCTGATATTTTGCAATGAATGCCTAAAGCCTTCTAGCCACTATTCTTCATAAGAAACTTCGAAGTAGTGTGACAATATTGACCTCTGAAATTCAGTGTAAAAATACAAAATAGAACAAAAAAATTACTGACTTTAAATTTTATAAATAAAATAAATTTAATAGTATTCGTGGTGCATGGAATTAAATTTAGCAGGTTGTTCACACTCTGGAGGATTTCATAGATTTTATTTTACAGCATCTGTGTCAGGTACACGGGGAAGCTACTTTTACTACTCTGTCAGATAAAAGGGACTTGAGGTTTAGAGACAAAAAGCAATCTACGTAACTCTAAAATGATGAAATAAAATTGGAACATGTATATTGTGTGATTTCTACTTGTCAGCACATTTTGCTGCCACCTTCTCTAATTGGATTTGTCTCTTTCAATTTACAAACTCAAATATTTAGTCAAAACTTTTCTGGCAGTTCTCACAGAGCAGGCATAGGATATATTCAAGGACCATAACCATCTTTTTTTGTAATTATTTTTTTAATTTATTTTATTTTATTTTACAATATAATTCAACTTTACATATCAGCCATAGATTCCCCCGTTCTCCCTCCTGCCGCCCCCCCCCCTCTCCCCGGCCCACCCCCCCATTTCCATCTCCTCCAGGGCAAAGACTCCCCCGAGGATTGAGATCAACCTGGTGGACTCAGCCCAGGCAGGTCTAGTCCCCTCCTCCCAGGCTGAGCCAAGGGTCTCTACTAAGTCCCAGGTTTCAAACAGCCAATTCATGCACTGAGCACAGGACCCGGTCCAACTACCTGGATGCCTCCTAAACAGATCAAGCCAATCAACTGTCTCACCCATTCAGAGGGCCTGATCCAGTTGGGGGCCCCTCAGCCATTGGTTCACAGTTCATGTGTTTCCATTCGTTTGGCCACTTGTCCCTGTATTCCATCCATCCCTGGTCCCAACAACTCTAGCTCACATAAACCCTCCTCCTTCTCGCCAATTGGACTCCCGGAGCTCCACCCAGGGCCTGATAACCATCTTTATATGATCCTCTCTGTCTTCCTAGGCACATAATTAGCTATGGAAGCATGAATACTTGTTGTGTGTAGCTTAAGATCTGTTCCTTGCATCTACTCAAAATCAAGTACTATAAATTCCTCCAGGTCCCTGCTCAACAACATAAAAGTCAGCTCTCAGCTTTAGACCAAAGCCAGAAGCAAAGTGAGTATCATAGTAATCTACATTGGTCTCACACAAGGGTGGAATAAGCCGTGATTTGACCAAAGCAACAAATAAAAGATTCAATTAAGCAGTACTGATCACTCCAGATAAATATGAGTAAATATTTCTAAATACAAATTTAGCATTTTCTCCCAATTTGGGACCAGGTTTACTCATTACCCCTTTTGGTAATCTTATTTTATGTGAAGTCATTTGGCTTAAGAATCACTTTAGAATTTCCCTTTTTTGCTTCGAGATATGCATCAGCAGGATTTTTTTTTTAACTTTCTCTCACAAACCACATAGCTCATGGGCCTGGCTGGCCAGTGAGCCTCCAGGATTAAGTGCTGTTTGCCAAACCAGTGCTGGGATTATAGCTGTGTGTTTCTCTGTGTAGATTTTACATCTACCTGAACTCAGTCACCTCATGCTTGTGCATAAAATTTACTGACAGTCAATTCTCCAGCCCTATACTGTCTATTTTTAAGATCAGAAAATTGTTTTACATGTAATTCATTCAATTTTTAAAATTCACTTATAATATATATATATAATTATAATATCCTATAAAATATTTTAATATTTTATGTTGGGAAATTTCATAATGCATGTAATATGTTTTGATCAAATCCACCCCCAATTCACCTCTGTAACTCATGTTCTAAGAGAAGTTTTCTAAAACCCTTTTCAGTTATATCTCTAATATTTCAAATATGATATCTTCAGGAAATATAAAATAAATGTGGTCATTGCAATATTTCTCCGTATATCCAGTCTACTTTTATTTCATTTTGCTTATCTTTACTACCAATGATCTTAATCAGTTATTTAACTAAAATCCTAAATTGTTTTCTTCACTCCAAATCCTAATTGAATTATTATTGATTAAAGCAAAGCCCATCACGGAATGAATTCACTGATTAAAAAGAAACATAATAATGTGCTTAGATTCAGTGAAATATATTTTCATAGATTTTACTTATTAAAGTTCAATCAAACTGAATCACAAGGTATTAATGAGAATGTGTAAAATTTGATTTCTGAGTTCACACTTGAATAGCTAGAAAGCAGTTAGTCTTCAGAAGTTTTATTAAGCATTTACAATATTGTGGATCCTAAAGTCCATTCATTTAAAAGTGTATTAGGCTAAGTAGGTATAAATAATTTAACAGACACAACAGCCATCCACAGGTACTCTGCTTGAATGTTTGGAACCAATTCTTAAGTGATTCTTCCTGAAGCCCCATTATGATGTTTCAAATTGGCAATGGGAAGCAGATAAATGGAAACAATAAGACTTACAAGAGCGAAGCATTTATGAAACCATACAACTGCCAAAGAACATTTTAAAGCACCTTAAATGAGCTGATTAATGAATAATTTAAAACCTCACTGTAGTTTGCTACTCCATGTTAAATGACCTTTGCCCCTTGGGCATCTGAAGCAGACAAGTTCAGCCTTAAACAATGTAAGTGGTACTTAGAATTCATATGCTCATCCTAATACATCCATTTTAAAACCTGATTGATGATTGCATTTATTTTCTGTCTCTATAGATTTCTTTATGTCCTTTCATAGAGAATGAATTACAACGTGGATATGAAAAATTAGAAGAGAAGTAAGTTATGAGTGATCCTTACTAATACACACATTCGGCTACATGCTCTAGCCGAAGTGGTGGCGGGTTGGCTGATTCTTTCTTTGTTTCTGCATGCCACACAATTTTTAGCTTTTCATTTTTCTCATGTGTTCTCTAGAGTTCCTAGTTTTTATTTTTTTCTTTTAATGAATGTAGATTTTTTTTCATACCATATATTCCAGTTACTCTCTTCCCTCCCCATCCTCCTCCCAGTTCCTCCTGACCTTTTCTCCCATCCATATCTACATCATTTCTGTCTCTCTTTAGACAATAAACAGTCATCTAAATAATAAAATATAACAAGATAGAACGGATTAGAATAGGACAAAATAAATAAACAGAAGGCAGATTGTCAAAGAAGAAGCATAGGAAATACACATAGAAATCACATAAAAACGCAAGACCAGAAGGCATAATATATTTGCAAAGGGACTGTACATCTTTAAAAAAAAGAGTACCCCAACTCAACATTATGAAACAGAGAACCTCCACACATGACTTTCCTGATGAGCAATCATGCTGATTTCCATACTGGCTGTACAACTTTGTACTCCCAAAAGCAATGGGTGAGTATTCCCTTTACTCTACATCCTGACCATATGAGCTGTCACTTTTTTTATTGATCTTGGTCATTCTAATGGGTGAAAGATGAAATCTCAAAGTAGTTTTGATTTGCATTTCCTTGGTGACTAAGCATGTTGAAAGTTTTTTTTTTTAATGTTTCTAAGCCATTTAAGTTTCCTCTACTGATAGTTAACTGTCCAGTTCTGTACACCAGGAGATAGTAAACTTGTTGTTTCTGTTTTAATCCAAAGTGCTCACATAGAATTCTGGGTGTTATTTCAAATTTCTTGTATCTGTTGAGACTTGTTTTGTGTCTTAGTATGTGCTCAGTTTTGGAGAAAGTTCCATGACAGAAGGTTTATTCTTTTGCGTTTGCATGGAATATTCTGAAATATTTGTTAGGTTTATTTAGTTTGTGATGTCAGGGATCTCCAACATTTCTCTGTTTAGATTTTTCTGGATTAACTGTCTGTTGGTGAGAGTAGTGCACTAAAGTCTCCCACTAACAGTGTGTGAGGTTCAATATGGAATTTCAGTTGTAGTAGTGTTTCCTTTATGAACTTGGGTAACCTTGTGTTTTGTTCATAGATGTTAAGAATTACAATATCCTTTTGGTGGATTTTTCCTTTGATGAGTATATAGTGTACTTCCCTATCTCTTCTGATTAGTTTAGGTTTGAAGTCTATTTTGCCAAATATTGAAATGGTTGCACCAGCTTGCTTCTTAAGTGCGTTTGCTTGGATTATTATTTTTCATTTTTTTATCCCTAAGGTGATGTATATCCTTGATGTTAAAGTGTATTTCTTAGATGCTACAGAACTGATGCTGTTTTCACATTCATTGTGTTTATTTCTGTCTTAGTATTGGGGGATGGAGAACATTAATGTTGAGCATTATCAATGAACAGTGTTTGTTGATTCTTGTACCTTTATTGTTGTGATGTGGGTTCCTACCTCTTTTGTTTTGCTGGTTTGATATTTATTCTTTGTGTTTTATTGGGTGTAGTTGGCTAACCTCTTTCAGGGTAAAGTCTTCCTTCTAGTGCCTTTTTTAGAGATGTATTTTTAGACAGATACTGCTTGAATTTGGTTTTCAATCACAATCTAATGTGATTGAAAGTTTTGTTAGGTATAGTAGCCTGGACTGGTATCTGTGGTCACTGTATTGAATATCTGTCTAGGCCCTTCTAGCTGTTAGAGTCTCTCTTGAAAATTCAGGTGAATTTTTGGACAGTTCTGCCTTTATATCCTCTTTGTTCTCTTTACCTGCAGCTTTTAACAATATTTTTCTGAACATTTAGTGGATTGATTATTATGTACTGAAGTCAAGTTCCATTCTTTTCCAGTCTATTTGGTGTTCTGTATGGTTATGGTACATTTGTAGGTTCCTTCTACTTTAGGTTGGGGAAATGTTTTTCTGCTATTTTCTTGAAAATATTTTCAATATTTTGATCTGAATTTCCTCTTCTTTTCTGTTCCCATTATTTGTAATTTTTGCTGTGGAATAATCCTCTTGTACACTGTAAAGATTTGTCACTTAAATTGGTTTAAGAAAACAATGATTAGCTGGTAGCCAGACAGAAATTATAGGCAGGACAGATAAGCTAGGAGAATGATGGGAAGAAGAAGGGCAGAGTCAGAGGAGATGCGAGCTAGCCACCCAGGAAGCAGGATTTATAGAAAATGAGGTAACAAGCCATGGAAGCATAGATAATAAATATGGGTTAATTTAAGTGTTGTAGAGGTTGAAGTACCAGCCCTCAGCCCCTACCCAGGGTCCTCTGAGAAATGCTTCTCATGAGTGAGGGGAAACGATTTCTATAATAATTTAACACACAAAGACCAATGCTCATCATTCTATGTGCTCTTTATTGTTGTGTTCTTATTTCTGATTCTCTTATCCTAATTGTCTATAATTTCTTAGTGCTAATTCTCTGTTTCTATTCTAATTCTTCCTAGTTTTTTCTTCATCTTTATTTTTCTATTCATCTTTATTTTTCTACATCTCTATTCTACTACCCATTTCAAATTCCCAAATATTATATATATATATATATATATATATATGCAACTTATTATTAAAAACTACAAAGCAAACTCCAGGGACAAGCATTCTAATAAGAATCACACTTGGCAAAGACTGTCAGCTTAACTGGTGACTGACAGCAGCTGTAGGTTGTAAAAAGTTCCGGCTGTCTCTTGAAGGGATAGCTACACGGGTACAAGGGAAGAAATTAAACCAATGAGAGATTTAAGAAAAAGGCAAAGAATATGTGTACTATTTTATGTGATTAATAATATCTGGACATGGTTAATCAGTTAACAAACTTTTTCTGTTAATAACCTGAACCTCAGGACCTATGCATAGTGTACTGAGGCTAAAATCTTGCATTAGAAACTGGTGTAGAAACAAACACAAACTGTTAATTGTATTTTGGATCAGAGTGGGGAGATGATGGTGGAGGAAACTTAAGGCAACATAGGTGATACTGATCTCTTGAAGTACTAAAATATGAGGCCAGACAACTACACTATCACTTGTAGTTCACTATAATTCTTCTGAAGAGTTTTGATCCAACAAGGCCAGGCACCTGCAATTCTGCTTTGTGAAAGTTCCATAAGGACTCTTAGTTTGGCCAATTTGACTTGTTAGTTGACTAAGAATGGAGAACAAGACCTCTAAGTGTCTACACTCTACATGGAAAAATAGATATAGTTTGAAGCATATTTTTAGTATATTTCCTTTCATCAAAATTATAAAGTTAAATGAGAAACCATCTTCTTGACCATCCACAATTATGTGTGCCCATAAAATTGAGATATAATCATGACTGCCTCCGGACTTCCCTTCTGGACCAGAGGTAAGTTTACTGGCTCAGCCTAGACCCCATCCCTGGGCACCAGCCACTCTGGGAAAGACCTGCCCAACATGGCCCCAGGTTCTGGTCACCGGGCAGGTTCCCTTCTAGCCCTACCGGGAAGGCTCCCCTTCTCCAAGACCCCCGGCAAACCCCGCAATCTCCACACCCTGCCCCACGCTCATCCTCCCGAGACCCCAGCAACTTCCTGAGACTTAGAGACCGGCCCCAGCTCCCATCCTGCCCCCGGACTTCACTTCTGGACCAGAGCTCCCTTCCTGCCCCTGGACTTCCCTTCTCAACAAGAGCTCCCATCCTGCCCCTGAGTTCCCATTTGGACAAGAGAGCTCCCATATGAACAAGAGAGAGAGACTTCCTGAATCTGTCAGCTCTGTCTGGACCAAGTGTGCAGGTAAGACTAAGAACAAACCACAAGGAGATGGGCAGACGCCAAGGCAGAAGTACATACAACAAAATGAAGAGCAATACAGCATCACCAAAGCCTAGTCCCCCTCCAACACCTAGACCTGAACATCAAAAATTAGAAGAAGCAGAAGAAAACAGCCTTATGAATAACATCATGAAGAAGGTAGAGGCTTTTATATAGAGGAAAAGACAAAAAAAATGGGAAGAAATATAATCATGAGATTACATGCACACATTACATGGAAAGGCATGGTAAATGGGGAGATATCATAGTTGTTCTTAAGGAAGGAATGCAGTTCTTAGGGAAGAAATGAGTAGCACATGAGAGAAATGCAGTCAAGAAGCAACTGGTCATTTATAGTCAGTAACCTCATGGTCTTGCCAGATAGGACTTTCCATCAAAGAGTCATTCATTTGGTGGGTTGACATATGAAAACCAGTTATCACCTGCTGTAAACTCCCACAGCCCTTGACAAAGTGTAAGAGTCAGGTAGTAACAAGCCTTAGCTAATGACCAAGCACTTAAAAGTGATCTTAAATCTCTGAGTCAGTTATTTGGGAAGCAGCTGGTGGTTATTTGGGAGCCAGCAGGTGGGACAGGGCAACTTCCACCTATAAATGGCACATTTGATATTGGGTGTAGATCCACATAAGACCTAAAAAAACTTTTAAAAAAGGTTCTAAACACAAAAATGGATCCATATGCAGCTTTCTAGTCTCACAGACTCGCACCCGCCACATTACAGAGAAGTGGGTCCCAATAGCTGCCTGGGAGACAGAGCCAGCTGTCAACTGCCAAGAGCTTAGCTGTGTGGCAGGTTCCTTGCAATGTCTTACATGGGTCACAGTACAGAAAGGCTTCTCCCAGCCAGTGCCTGTACTCAGCCAGTGCCTGTAGGCTTGAGACCTCCACCAGGACTCTGAATTGAGGATGTGGGGTTTTTGCTCATGCAGACCGAAAAGGTTACAAATATGCACTAAACACAGATTCAGACAGAAAAAGTCTCTAAATTGGTCACAGTGTGTTTGAAAATGTGCATTGGCTTGTGAGAGAAAAAAAAAGGGTATATAGAAATAGTTTAAAAATCACATGGTAAAATCTTTAAAAAGGAAATAAAATAATATAAAAAAGCCACATAAAGATGAAAAATACACAGAGAGTTTGGATCCTGTATGTTATTGTGTTGGCTTTAATTTTTTGACTGCTAGGGCACACTGGATTGTGAGAACTGCTAGATTAAACTAATCTATATATGTTAAAAATGTCTTGACTTCAAAATTTAAGTCAAAAGATGTATTGCTTTGGGAGAGAGGTTATGCTTTTATTTCACAGCAAATTAGAGGCTGTGGATTCATTCAGGGTTAAAGAAAATAAGATTTGATTGATGAAGACTCCCTGAAAAAAAATCTTACTTCAAACAAACAAATAAACCTAGAAGGACTACAAGACTTGTGGTCTATATTTTACCTGCTCAAATTGTAACAAAAAATCATATTTGAGTGACTTGTATACTATGCATAGTCTACATTTATATTGATACAGATATATATGTTACCTTTAAAAGGTTATAAATTTTAAGAACAAGAGGACCAGACACCAATAAAAATGGATGGACCATTTGATACAGCATCTAGAACAGATTCAAGGATACTGACTGTGATGATCCAGCCTCACAGAATACTCCAGCAAAGGCCTAACAATTATCCAGATTTTCTCAAGGTTCTCTCAAAGATTACCAGTGCCCCCAGATAACAGGAAGCAGTCTATACAAAACAGCATCCATATTTCCAAAAACATTGTTTATGGATGTTTGTTATCATTTAAGGGTGGTTGATGCAAGGTGTTATTGGTAATGGTCAGGAAGAAAGCTAAACAAAGAAGATTAGATTCAAGGATCTCTTTCTGAAAAGAAAGAGGGAGAATATAGAAATGATAGGATAATGCCAGATGGTGGTGGCACATACCTTTAATCCCAGCACTCAGGAAGCAGAGGCAGGTGGATCTCTGTGAGTTTGAAGCTAGCCTGGTCTACAGAGCAATTTACAGGACAGGCTCCAAAGCTACACAGAGAAACCTTGTCTCAAAAAAATTTTTTTAAAAAGATAGGATAAAAGGGTAGATTATTAAATCTACTTTTATACCTAAAAAGCAACTTCTAGTCTTAAAATTTTGCAATGGTATGGATATTTGTATATTAATACAAATTTAAAATTAATTTTGTTATACTGTATGTATGTTTTTACTCTTATTTGGGTTATTGTACATATGCAACTTATTTAAAAATGTAATGTATAGCTAAGAAATACAGACTAATAGTCATCTATAGTAGTCAGACTTATAGTTCAGTATGTTTTCAAGGTCATCCACAAATATATTTAGATAGATAGATGATCTTCATACACTTCATAGACCTACAGAATATGGCATTAAATATGTTTAATAACCTAAGACTTTTCATGACAGTGAGACTTGTCCATTCCTGACAGAACCAATCTATTTTAGAGAAGATGATAGAAGATTGAATAAACTGCATGTGGATTTAGTTTTCTTTATGACAAAAGTAGCCATCTGGCCAAAGAGACTGCCCCTACCTTAACTGTTAACAATATACTGTCCAAACTGGACCAGGGGAACGCAAGGAAGGCAACTGCCAAACTTTGCCAAGATAGGGTAGGACAGTCCTTCAGAATTCCCTGCTTCCCAGAAAAGTATTTCAGATATGCTAGGCCTGTAGGTCACAGTTAGACGCCCAATGTTACAGACGAACTTTGGGTAACCGTCCCTGTCATTAGGTGACATTTCATCCTTCTAGGGTCATTGATTGCATTAAAGACTAAACAGTCGAACTCATAATTTTTCTTAGTTATGATAAAATTACATATAAAACTTTTTACCACCAAGATAAGATAGATAACAGGATATTTTTTCTAATTTTGCCAAATACAAATAAACTGGATATTGTAATTGTAGTTCTTATTTGATAACATTTTTGTTGTATACAATTTTACTATGTTAAAGTTAAAACCTTCCTTTTCAGTAGACAAAAATGTGAAAATGCTATGGAGTAATCCTCTTGTACACTGTAAAGATTTGTCACTCAAATTGGTTTAATAAAATGTGATTGGATGGTAGCCAGGCAGGAATTATATGTGGGACAACCAAACTAGGAGAAAGATGGGAAGAAGAAGGGCAGAGTCAGGGGAAATGCCAGCTAGATACCGAGGAAGCAGGATGTGTGGAAAAGGAGGTAGCAAACCATGATCCATGAGACAAAGCATAGATAAGAAATATGGGTTATTTTAAATGTAAGAATTGGGTAGTAGCAAGCCTAAGCTATCAGCCGAAATTCATAAATTATACTAACTCTCCAAGTTAGTCATTTGGGAAGTGGCTGCATGTTATTTGGGAGCAGGTGGTTTGGACAGGGAAACATTCACTTACAACATTTTTCTTTCTTCTTAGTATCCCAGATTTTCTGGATGTTTTCTACCTGGAGTGTTTTTATTTCTGTTGGTGAGGCTTGTCTCTGAGGTTCCTGATTGAGTTCATAATTTTTCATTTCCAGATTTCTCTCTTTTGGGTTTTCTTTATTGATTTGATTTCCACTTCCAGGTCTTTAACTGTTTTATTCATTTGCTTCTCCTCTTTATTTGCATTTTCATATATTTCTTTAAGAGATGCATTCATTTCTTCTTAAGGACTGCTAGTATTATCAAAAAAGATATTTTGAAATCCTACTCTTATGCTTTTGTGTTTTGAATTTCTCAGGGCTTACTGTGGTAAGGTTGCTGAGCCATAGTGAATGTGTAATTGTCCTGGTTGTTATTTCTTCTTATGGTAGCTTCTAGACATCTCTGTTTATGATGGTTGTAATTCTAGATGTTGATATCTGGTCTTGTACTTCTTGGGTTGGTACTTTGTTCTTTAGTTTTTGTTGCCCTATCTGTTCTTAGGAGAGGGTGGTGGCTGTGGGGTACCTAGTGGAGGACAGTCTGAAATTCTGCCATGTGTGATGACTGAGGGTTCCAGATAGAATGTGTTTCTAAGTGATACTTAAGAATGGGCATGGGCTGAAAGGGATACGTGTGTGAGTTAAAAGGTAGGAAAGTAAGTTGTGCCACCAGAATCTACTTAGTATCCTGGGAATGGGGAAAGAAAGGGAGGAGAGGCCACAATAGGTGGTCTATTACAAAGCTGGGGATGAGACTGGATGAGAACTTAGGAAAGTAGAGAGAGTTAAGATCTAAGGATTGTCTACCTGCTTTCTTGGCCTGTCTGGCCTTCCCTGGCTGGCGTGGTCAGTGGATAGCCTGGAATGTCTGAAGGAGTTGATAACTGAGACAAAGAGAAGGGTACCGAAGAAGGCAATAGGAGATTATTTACATGATTGGCTGGAGATGGAAGAGAGAGGAAGGGGGGCCACAGCAGGGAGTCTGTTACAGAGCTGAGGATGACAGTGGGGTATTGGTGTTCGAGATGAGGAGGGAGAGTTAAGATCGGAAGATTGTCTGCTTGATTTCCTGGCCTACCAGATTCCCTGAACGGCCTACATTTCCTCTTTTATGTACAAATTATTTACATCTTTTATTAAAAAAAATCACACAGTTCACCAACATTGTGAAACTTGTTTATAATAATCAACATTAATAATCAAGTTCTTGTATAATGTGCTCAATGGTATTACATATACAACACCAAGTACATTGAAACATGGTAATCAGTGTAATGAGAACCACATATATTCATTAATATATCAAATCTCACCCAGTAATGCATTTTCTTTTTTACATCAGGGCCTGTAAACATGAAATGCTTAGTGTCATATTAGAAATAACAGAATACCTTGGATATAGCATAATGCATTCTTACACAATTTTGATTTGTATGAATGCAGTGTTCTGAAATACTAATTAACCATTCAGAATAAGGGGCCTGGGACTCTTTGCAGCTTATTTATAAATATACTCTGATATTAGCCCATATTAAAATGATTTTGTTTAGGATAGTAAAGCTAAAAGGTCTGGGAGGGAAATTAGAAGAAGATTACAATAATTAGATTGTATATTATTCTTGCATAAAATTGTCAAGAACACAATGTATGTTTAAATAATAATATTATTATACTCAAATAAGCCATTGTTATTATATACATTGTAAAATTATACATTTAAATGGGATCTCTTCAATACTATGACCACTATATTAATTATAATACCAAACAAAAGAAATTTATAACACTACAAAGAAACAAACAAACACTTTATTCCATTCCATAATATATTTGAGGTATTAACTGCCAATCTTCCTGTGATGGTCCTTTCTCTGGGAGAGTATCTTCTACGTGATAACTGACTTTAATTTATTAAAGTCTCCAACAACTTAACTACTTCTAAAACATCAGACACTTAGGGAATATGCAGGCTCTGTCCTGTTTTTTTCATTGGCTCCACTTTTAAATCCTGGTAAGGCAAATTATTGTTCACCCTACTTTTAACAAGAAATAACCTCTACAGGGCTACAATACTCTTCTACGGGTGTAGAGATTGGGTACATGAGTATGTATTGCAGTTAGGGACCTAAGAATTTTAAAGAGGCAATTTACCAAAGCTGGCTGATAAATGACCTCATTCTCCACTGAGTTTGTCAGTGAGTGCTGCTCAAGCACTCTGAAAGGTGTAATGTGTTTCTTGCCCGTGTGTAAACGTCAACAGTAAAATGCAGTGCTCCTGAATAGCTGATGCTATTTGTTTATTAAATGCTATCTCCTTTACATTTCATCAAAGTAAGAAAATGCTGTTTTTAAATTGTCTCAAAAGAACTATAATTTAGAACAACAACATACAGGTTTTCTTCCTGTGATGACAGTCATCAGACCTCATTGACCTGCACAACATGCAACCGTGTCCAGTCCTAAGCTTAGAAGTGTCTCTGTATTACTTCTTGTTCTTCAGAAGAACATATGTGTATGTTTAGCAATTTCTAAATGAGAAGTCATACGTTTTATTTTGTACAGTATTTGAGTTCATGGATTACAAGAATCCAAGAAGTTTAGGCTTCTCAAAGTGGTCATTTAATACAATAAGTATCCATATTTTAAATTCTTTGGGTGGACACTGAAGGATTTTGATCCAGCAGACTATGTTACAATCTTAGTGTAGTAACCGTGTGCAAACTTCATTCACCCCATCAAAAATGTTTCACGGGAACACAGTCTTTGTAACTATAAATTATAACACTGTCCATAGTTACTTTTGTTTAGGTGTGAATGGTGAGAAAGAATGCTCACTTTCATCTGGCCCAAGAGATCTTGAGGTTAAGTATGAAATAATGAAGCAGCATGAAGAGAACTATCAAGAAGAAAAATGCTGTCTTGAAAACCAAATGGACACTAAAAGTTTTGGCATAATTGCAGATAAGTGCAAGCTCATCAATATTTACTTGAAAAAAAATTGTACTAAAATGGCTTAAGAAAAATTTGGTTCTCTCTTGTATGAGAGCACACACCTTTAACTCTAGCACTTAGAATTCTGAGGAAGTATCATTAAAAATTTGTGACAAGCCTACACACAAAAATATTGAAAGAACAAAAAGAAGGAAAGGAAAGAAGGCAAAATAAGAAAAATGTAGTTGAATGGGGATTGAAACTTCTTTTTATTCCTATTGTAATATAAATAAATAAACTACACCAGGTATACAGTTGGTTGTATTACAGAATATTGAGCTTTGTAGAAATCTATGTCACATCTGAAAACAGAGTAAGCAGAATCTAAAGTTCACTCTTACGTGATACAAACTCCTATAGGATTGTTACAATAATTTTGCAATTATAGATGAATATGACTGCTATGGGATAATGCTGTTGAACACTGTAAAGATTTGTCACTTGAATTAATTTCAGAAAATGCTGATTTGCAAGTAGCCAGGCAGGAAGCATGGTGGGCCAATCAGACTAGGAGAATTCTGGGAAGGGGAAGGGTGGAGTCACAAGTCACCAGCCAGACACAGAGCAAGCAAGATGAGAATGTCATACTGAGATGATCCGGCCTCACAGAATACTCCAGTCAGGACTTGACCATAATTCTATATTTTCTCAGGGTCCCCATAAGATTAACAGCACCCTCAATCAGAAGGAAGTAGCCTAGGAAACTATGCCCACATTCTCAAAAAAATGGATTATGGATATTTTTCTTTGTTTAGGGGGTTTGACTACAAATTGTTATTGATCATAGTCAATCTCTTTCTAAAAAAAGAAAGGGGTGTATAATATAGAAATGATGGGAAAAGAAGGGTAGATTATTAAATCTACTTTAATCCCAAAAAACAACTGTTAACCTTACATATTTTACATCAGAATGGATTTTAGTTTATTGATATAAATTTAAATTTAATCTAATTATACTGTATGTATATTTCTACTCTTATTTAAGGTATTATGTTTATGCACCTCATTTAAAAATGTAATAAATAATTAAGAAATACAAATTAATAGTCATTTATAATAGCAAAATTATAGTTATGTTAGGTATATTTTCAATATCATACAGAGATATATTTCAGATAGATAAGCAATCTTCGAACACTTCAAAGATCTACAGAATATGACATTTAAAATGTTTTAAGAACTTATAATTTTCTTTCAGTGAGACATATCTGATCCTGTTAGCACCAATTTTTTCAGAGAGGATGCTGATCAAAGGAACTCCATATGGAGTTTGTTTATGGCAAAAGCTATAAATGTGGGTGAAGAAACTGCCCTTGCCTTGGCTGCTGACAGTATGCTATCCAAATTGGACAAGCAGGACACAAAAGAAAGTAGCTGCAGATCTTTGCCAAGACAAGTAGGGACAGTCCTTCAGAAATCCTGCTTCACAGATAAGTCTGTCAGATATACTAGGTCTGTAGGCCAAAGATGGAAGACCCAATATTACAGAGAAACTTTGGGTGACTGTCCAGGCAGCTTGAGGTCCTCGTCATTAAGTAACAATTCACCCTTCTTGGGTCTTTGATGGAGTTAAAGACTAAATAGTTATAATTGTAGTTTTTCTTAGTTATAATAATAGTAAATTAGATACAAAATTTTAGACTCACCAAGATAAAATAGATAATTATTTTCTCTAATTTTGTCAAACCTAAATGGATTTGATGTTACTGTAACTCTTACTTAATTGCTGTTTTTGTTTTACTATATTAATTTTAAAGCCTTCTTTTTTATTAGATAAAAAGAGGAAATGACATGAGATAATGCTCTTGTATACTATAAAGATTTGTCACTTGAATTGCTTTAATAGAATGCTGATTGACCAGTAGCCAGGTAGGAAGTATAGGTGGGGAGAGCAGACTAGGATAATTCTGGGAAGAGAAAAGATGGAGACAGTAGTCACCAGCCAGACTCAGAGGAAGCAAGATGAGAATACTGAACTGAGAAAAGGTACTAAGCTATGTGGATAAACATAAATAAGAACTATGGGTTAATTTAAGTGTAAGAACTAGTTAGTAATAAGCCTGAGCTATAGGCTGAGCATTTATAAGTAATATTAAGCCTCTGAGTCAAGTATTAGAAGGTAGCTGCCTCAGTATTTGGGAGTTTGCTGGTAGAACAGAAACTTCTGCCTACATTTGACATCTCTGAGATGTTTCAGCCATCACTATGATCTCCTGCTTCATCGTATAAAATTGTTTGATTAGAACTGGTTGTGTAATAAAAACCGGTTTCACATTATTATAGCTATATTCCATCAGGAAGAGTCTTAGGATATTAGTAAAAGTTGCTCAACACTCAAATTGAGCTCTGGGCTCACCCTTTTCTGGGCTCAAAGTATGAGTTTATGGGCTGGAATTGTGTCAGTCACTGTTTAATTGACAATGATGTAGTGAAAGAACAATTCCGATTTTAGGGAAGATCTAATTATTGCTTCAAGTCAGGAGGCTAGAGTTGTAGTTGCAAAGAAAGATAAAGAAAAAAAAAATATTATCACTAACCAATATAGTACATACACAAATAAAAAGAAAACAACACTTTTTTCCCCAATGCACTTACTAACTTAATTATAGACTTCATATTTCAAGGTTGGCAAGGTGGCTCAGGGGTGAAGAGACTTACTGTCAGTATTGATGACCTGACTTCATCCATAGAATGATCATAGCAGAAGGAAAAAATTTCCTAAAGTTATTCTCTGACCCGTACAAATATGCTTTATCATACGCCCATGTACACACACAAGCACACACATATACACCAACCTGTACACATATGCAGAATCAAATAAATATAAAACAAATTTAAGAAGTCATATTTCAACATTACCTATGTTCATTAAATTTGGACTGGAAAAGGTATGTTTGTATTTTTATTTTCACGTAGAAAATTCTGTTCAAAGTATATTCTGTGGATTCAAGGACATATTTTGCAGAAAATTTACTAACAAAAGATATGACATTTTAATGATCCTTCACATCTGTTTCCTGGAAACTCATTGCCCTTTCAAAGTTGTGGTATGCTTTACTGTTGTGTCCTGAGGCCTTGTTTACACTTGGGGCTACTGTCTGAATTTTTTGAGTGATAGAAATATAGTGATTACATCAGCATCCATAAAACTCAACTTGACAAACTTTGAATGCCTTGACATTTTTAACCATGTGGCCAATTACTGATCAACTTAAAGCTGTGTTTCAGGAAAAAAAAAGTATTCTGATAGAAATAATTAAGAGTGATATTTGGCAGCACATGAGTTATAGCTCTTATTCTGTTCTGAGAAATATTAGTTCCTTAATTATCCTTTGACAGAAAAGTACCAATAAATTGATATTTATTTTTATTTTTGCTAAATAAATATTGACAGTGAAAGGGTGTGTTGTTAATTGAAGTTGTTTACTAAGAATCAATGGAAAAATGTAAACAGGAAGGAGAGATAAGGTAGCCTATCATACAACTAAATTCAAAGACAGAGTTAAGGCCATCAGGCAGAAGGGATGACCATCAAAATGTGTGTGTTTGAGTGTGTGTGTGTGTGTATCTGTGTGTGAGCATGTGTGTATGTTGTGTGCGTTTTTATATGAGTGTGTGTTTTATTTCCTGTTCTGTAGCTAGAGTTTTCCTGCCTGGCCCACAGTCAGGACAGATCTGTGTCACCCACCAGTCCCACAGCCACTCAGACCCAACCAAGTAAACACAGAGATTTATATTGCTTACAAACTGTATGTCCGGGGCAAGCTTCTTGCTAACTGTCCTTATATCTTAAATTAATTCATTTCTATAAATCTATACCTTGCCACGTGGCTCGTGGCTTACCGGCGTCTTCACATGCTGCTTGTCATGGTGGCGGCTGACAGTGACTCCTTCCACCTTCCTGTTCTCTCAATTCTTCTCTCCGTTGGTCCCGCCTATACTTCCTGCCTGGCCACTGGCCAATCAGTGTTTTATTTATTGACCAATCAGAGCATTTGACATATAGACCATCCCACAGCACTGTTCTTTATTGAAACAGTCATGAATACACTCTCCCTTGTCTATCTCTGCATCATGTACCTTTTTTTCTTTTCAGACAATGAGTTTATTTTCTTACCCGATGAGAAAAGAGTTATAACAGCTGCATGGGTGAGGATGGGCATGTGGCTATTGCTGGAAATCACAAGACATCTCCTTCTCAGCTTTTTCCTGATGAGTGCATCAGAGAATCTCAGCAGAATCTCTGGGAGTAGTGTTATTCACACTTTTCTGGATTCTTCATCTCATCAGAAGTGAAAAGGTCAGAACAAAGATGGTACTAGAAAAGTGTAAACTACAAGTCCCCTCAGCATCTTATCAGCATGGGAAGGAGGCCCTGTGGATGAAAGACTGTCTGCTCACTTACGTTCCAACTCCTGAGGAATGCACTTGAGACATGGAACTCAATTATTACTCAAAATATGCTTGACAATTAGAAATTGATAACCTATTGTAGTAAATCAATATCAAATTCCAAAATTGAGTCTATTTTGTGTGTGTTTGTGCATATGTGTTTGCATGTGTGTAGTGTGTGTGTGTGTGTGTGTGTGTGTGTGTGTGTGTGTTTGTGTTGGGGTGCAGAGTGATATAACATAGAGGGATGGGAACAGAAGGAATTACTTTTAAAATAAGTTTGCTTCTTTAAAGGCAAGAGGAACAAGGATTTCATTCTCTCTTGTGATTTCTGTGTGTATACCTATGCTGAGAAAGGGAAGAAGGGAAGAGAGAAAAGCTTTGTTGTTGCCCTGTTCTTTCTCAATTGGAAAGATATATTAAAATACACAATTAATAAGTCAGAAGGTCAACATTAGGTATGTGAAATTACTTCCTTTCTATGTCATCTTGCCAAGTTTATTTTTAATTATGAACACATTTAATGAATTTTATTATTGTATGTTTATGTGTTCATGAAGTGTGCATAGGTACACATGTACTAAAGAGCATTTTGTCAGGTCAGGTCTTTCCACATTTACATGGGTTCTGAGAGTATAAGGCTAAGGATGTCATTCTTTGTAGAAAGTGCTTTTCCCACTGAGCCATCCTGCTGGCCCGTAATTAACAATTTTACTTTACTTAATCTATGGATCCATACAAAATATGATTCCATTTCTTAGGTATTTGCAAATATATTACTTATGAAATTTCAAAGGTTTGTATGATTTTATGCAATTTCTGTTATACTGCATATGGTGAACATAGATACACACAAGCCAAACACTCAATATAAAATGGATAAACCTAGTAAAAAACTTTAAAAATGCAAACTCAGTCTGAAAACTAAAAAGGAATTAACAGCTGTGAGACTTAAGAAAAGGGAGTAAATAGGTAGATCACAAAATAAAAAAATTTAAGGTACAATTTATTTATTCACTGTGTGTGCATGTGTATGTGCACACGATCTGCAGCATGTGTGTAGATATCATGGGTCAACTTGTGCTTGTCAGCTCCTAACTTCTACCACAAGCAAAGTGAGGAAAGAGTTCAACTTGTCGGACTTGTGGTTGCTAGGCAGACCAAGCATAGGGAAATGTTTTAAAGTAATGAAACAATTCTGATTTGTACTACAATATTATGCACATGGAAGACATATATCATTGCATATTTCCCAAAGTCTTGGAATGTAGAACAGTAACTGTTCTAATATACCATATAACATAAGCCATAAGCTTTGGGTCAACCTTGATTATTATTAACAGCGTTTACACAGCTCTAGGGCGGAATGCCATCAGTGAGAAATGTTTCCATCTGCAGGCACAGGTATACTGACTCTTCTGCTTTGGTTCAACTTTGCTATGAACCTAAAAGTACTCTAAAATACATTTCATTAATTATAAAACAAAATTACTCTCTCTAGATCTCCATTATCCTCAAATGTAAAAACGGAGATTGTAAGAGTGGCTAGGTTGTAGAGTGGCTGTGAGGTCAAATTAAGTAACAGACCTCACTAATGTGGAGCACCGCTTTTCAGACAAAGAGATACAGACATGTCAGTAGTTACAGAGTCATTATAGGGTAAAGACTTACCGCCATTGCAGCCTATCTCATTTATATGAACATAGTAGTCACTAAATATCCCCAGTTACTCTATGATGTAGAATTAGGTAAAATCTTAATCTCTTTTTTTTTCTATCAGGAAGTAAAGAATGAATAATCAAGTTAATTCTGTAGGATCACATGGTGAGGACTGGAAATAGGCCTTCTTTCTTCAGAAAACTCCTTTGCTAATATACAGTGTATGCAGTACCCTGCTAAATGAAAATGTATTAAATCAGATTCATTCAAAGAAAAAGGGGACTTACATTGCTGCATGTGAGACTTCCATTTATTTAGCTTGTATCTCTGAAGGTTTGCAACACTAGGTATTTAGATTAGAATAAGCAGGTAGTATAATCATTATCTGAATCTCTGGTAAATTATAATATTGCATGTTGCTGAAAGATAAAGAGTGGGAATAGACAAGTAACAGTTTACTTTATTCTGAAAGTAGTTTGGTTTTCCTTTTAGTTAGTTTCAAATGATATTGAAGCACACAGATTTTAAAAGTTCATACCTGGAAAATGACTGCAATATAGCGTATTTCAAGAGAATGCTTGCCTGTACCCATTCTTCTCATCTACAGTCTAATTGTGCCTATTCTCAGCTGTAGCTTTTACATAGCCCTTCTGCTATTTTTCAGTTCGATCACTGATTTCACAGCAGGCAGCAATATAGTCCCGGTTGCTTCCTGGTCCTCTTTACTTTCCCTGAAGGCACATATTGCTCTGGAGTGAAATGGAAAAGAAAAGGCCATAGTATTCAAGTATTTTCTGCCTGTATTAAGCACGAAGCTCTATTTATGGGCAGCAAAGCCAGGGATAGAGATGCAGTCCAAGTCTCAACTGGGAGCAGAGCTCAAAATAATCTGAGCTACAAACTGGCTTCAGGAGCTGCAGAGGTGGCCCAGGCCAAGTTGAAAGATAAAGTGGTGACTGTGAGTGTGCCCAACAGAGTAGAGGCCTCAGAGCAGGATACAAAGTAGTATGAGGCAGGGCACGAATAAGCCAAGTGAGACCCATCCAGATGCTCCATAAATAATCAACAATGTTGAGAAACAGTGGCCAGATACTTCATGCAGTTTATAGAAGGTAATCTCTTTTGTTTTCAGAACACTATGAATGATAATAAAATGCCTTTTCATTTCACATTTAAGCTATAAAGTGCCACCAATGCTTACAGTTTATTAGATGGTAGGTTTCTTTAAAACTCTTAATTTCATAAGTATCACGCTTTTTGTTTCAGAAGGTCACAATTTGTTTCTCTTTATATTCAATTTCACCAAACAAATCAATTTTGAGTCTTTAGAAGAACAGAGGCTGAACTAATGAGATAGATATTTATGTGCATAGCTTTCCTTCATCACACAGCTTTAGATTAAATGGCATGATGCTCCTAAAACACTTCACTATCAAGCCTTATTTCATAGGATGAGACAAGTTACATCCACTTATAGGCAAATAACCTTCCCTGCAACTGTACATTATAAGCAACTGTATAGCGGACTTTTATTAGGACAGATCATCAGTCCATGTGGCAGAAACAGAAGTTATTTATGAAATGTAGCCTCCTGAAAAGACATGTTATAAATGAGAAGGGACATAAACATACAATAGTAAAAACACTGTAGTTTCAGTGACATAGTGCAGATGCGAAACATCATTTTATATGAAACAAAGATAGTAGAGAATAGAGAATAAATCTAAGGAGCAAACTTTTCAATTGTCAGTTCAATTTTCCATTGTTAACTTTAATCCCATTAACAACCTTATGTCATAAGAAAAAAGTCAACTCACAAATGTATCAGTGTGTGCACAGCCACACCACAGATCAGTTAATTTGTGTACCCTTTTTTGCTATCACACTTTCAATTTTGGGGGGTAAAAAGTTCTTTGATATTTGTCAGAACAGGAATAAAGTCTACTTTCTGTTTGATTGGGCTGATAGTATTAAATAGTGGATGGGTATGTGGATGCTATTTTTCACTAATTGAAAGAATCTTTTGAGAATAAAGCATGTGAAGGAGAGGGAAGAATTGCTGCATGCATCTTTTCATAGAATCATTTTACTCTGAACTCAGGCATATGATTCTATAACGCCTCCTTTTATTACAGCAGTTTGAAATGAGTTCATGTCATGAGACGCTAAAGATCACACAGGAATTTGAGGGTGATTGTGCCCCATGCGGTTTTCCAAGATTCATATGAACAAAATCCTGAGTGCAATCTAAGATCACTCAAAGATAAGCTTTAGACAAATACATTTAGCAAGAGTTTAGTTGGAAGCAGAAAAATTCACCAAATAAACAGCCCTCAAATGTAGAATAGGTTCATAGAAATCAGCTCAACAAAGTGGCCAGGTAGCCCTAGTCCACATAATTTGGAAGTGAAATGCAAAGGTTGTTTGGCTTGATATTGTCTAATCCACTGGCCACCTGTGATTGGCTGAGAAATTTGTTGTAGAAGTAGGCAATTACATTAGGCTTGCATTAAATTTACATAAAATACATTATAGTCCATTATATAAGGACTCAAATTACAAGCTAAAATTCTTCTAAAATAATGACTTGAGAAGGAGAGATGTCTAAAAGTATTCAAGAAAGAGCAAACATAGAGACTGTAACTAGGAATTTTAAGCCCTATTTGGCAACACAAGGGATTCATTTGTTCAAATAGTTCTTAAGGTTTTATCAAAAATAATGAACTCAGTTTGGCAGAGGTGACAATTCATAGCCAGTTATGGAAACCATGAAGTATGAGCAATGGAATACTGAACTAAATTGAATGAAAGAAAGCCTTGGCATAAGGCAAATGAGAATTTGTATGACAATGTTATCAATTTTAGTATCTGTTTTTAGAAGTGTGATATTTTGTCACTCAAACAACTGGCCCTGTAAGGCTTATAAGTAATTCTCCCTTTTCAACTGGATGTTCTGTCTCGAACATTTGTTCTAACAAATTTAAGTGTCTTTACTTCTTAACACTTTTAGGTGTTTTTAATTTTTCTCTCTATTTTCTCATACTAATTGTACATGTTATAGGATATAGTGGAAGGTTTTTTTGCACCCCAATAAGCCTCTCTGCTGATGCAGCAATCCAATTTGGACAAAATCAGACAGAATTAGAAAAAGCCTCGGTTTAATGGGTAAAGCTTTCCCGGGGTGATTTTCCAGCCCCCAGAGAGGAGATGGGGATGAGAGACCAGAAAACCACGTGTCTGTTTTCTGGAATGCAGCTTAAATACCCTGTGGGAGTGGTCTTGAGCATCTCTGTGGAAGGAGCAGTGTTTGGCGGGCTTTGAAGAGGCAGGTTTGGGGAAAGGGATGGAGGAAGGGAGTTGAGGTGGATTTCCAGGAGAACATATAGCACACATGTAACAGTGACACTGTATAACAGTTCCCTTTATTAAACATACATTAGTACAATGTGTTGAAAAGCCTGGACTTTCATTTATATAAATATGGTTTTATACATATTATACATGTATAATTATTATTAAAAGACAATAGTCACATTACCATGTTGTAGAACACTGGAAATGACTACTGGTAGAATGATATTTTGTTCCAGCTCTCCATACTCTGTGTATCAACCAGCTCCAATTTTCTGCTTGTCTTCTTGTGATCATTTATCCTATAAACATTATTAATAAAACATTTCCAAAATAAATAAAAGCATAACACACCAGACCAAATACCTTGAAGAAGGAATATGTGCTTAGAATAGGCACATAGAATGTAAGCTGTGGGACTTCATATTAAATTTTGTTATTTCTATGGTATTAATATTTTTAGTTTTTACATATAAGTGACAAAATGCAATATGGCTTTTTAGTGTCTGACTTAATTCAATTACTACAATAACTGATCAATCTCATCATTACCTTGTGCTAGAGGACCTGGTAGATTCCCATATGGGATCTGATGTGTGATATCTATCTATCTATCTATCTATCTATCTATCTATCTATCTATCTATCTATCATCTATGATGTTACTTTTTCTGATGATTTCCTGTAATTGTACAAATAGTGAAGTTATTATCAGGAATAAATTCAGCAGTTTTAATGTGTAAAACAATTCTCTCTGCATATTGAGATTCAGTAACCATATTAAGAGGTTCTATGGAGTCCATCAGTACCATAAAAATGGCTTACAGTTCTGCCTTTTATACAGAATTGTAGGGACTTTGAACCACTTTACTTAAGTCTCTTGATTTGTATCCTGCCTCTCCTGATTTATTTGCATCAGTATAGAATGTCGAGACTCCATAGATTAGTTTTTGCCATACAATGCGAGGAAGGGCCCATTCAGTTCTTTATATAAATTCTATTCTCTTGCTTTTGGGATATCAATTGTTAATTTCTTCCAAAAAGTTACTGCAGGCTCTTTGCCAGTATTCATTATCTTTCCATACAGAGGAAATTTCCTCATTAGTTAAAGTTACTACAATTTCTGTTGGGTCCATTCCTGTCAACTGACAAACTCTTAACTTTTTTTTTTTACAGTCAAATCAGAGATCTTTTCTACATAAGTCTTTAACTTCTTACTAGGTTTACATGGTAGAAATGTCCATTCCATATAATATCTTCCCTCTGTATCAAAATCCCTATGGGGGAGTGTCTGGAGGGGAGTATGACCAGAATGCAGTTATGTTTTGGATTCTCACTCTTATATGGTCTTTTCTATTAGAGCCAATTCCTTCTCAGCTTCAGTTGATAATTCTCTTGGAATATTGAAGTCCTTGACCCCTTTTAGGGTACTGACCAAATCTACTAGTCCATCTTTAGGTATTCCAAAGATGGTCTATCAGTTGGAAATGGTTCCTAAAAATTTTGGAAAATCCTTAAGAGTTCGCAATCAATTTATCCTGAGTTATATTATCTCGGGTCTAATTTTTTGTAGATCTATCTTCTATCCTAAGTAATTAATAGAATTTCCTCTTTGTATTTTTCAGGAGCAATTTGTAATTGCCAGCGAGGCAAAACTTTCTTTACTTTTTCAAATGTGTTTTCTAAAGTATCTGACTTCAGCTAATAAGATATAATCCATATAATGGTAGATTATAGATTGTGGAAATTGTGCATAAATTATTTCCAATGGTTTTTACATGAAATATTGGCACAGAATGGGGCTATTTAACATTTCTTGTGTGAGGACCTTCCATTGATATCTCCTGACTGCCTGAGAAATATTATAAGTAGGTACTGTGAAGGCAAATTCTTCTCTATCCTTTCCTTATAGAGTTATGGTAAAAAAAATAGTCTTTTAAGTGAATAAATGTAGCAGGGTCCTTGCTGTTGTTCCCTTTGGGGGTGGGGGCCAAGTAGGCGCAGAGTCAAACCACACAGACTCTGGGAGAATGTTGAAACAACAAGCTCAGTTTATTCAGGAAGAGGAAAGCCGTATATACCCTTCACCCCACCCTGGGGGAAGGTCTGATGAATATGCATCTGCTGGTGTGACATGGCTGCCTCTCATTGGTCCAGGTCATCTCCAGATCATGTTTCAGCTGCTGTTGCTAAGACCCTCAGGCAGACCCAGGCTGGCTCTCAGAAAGTATCTTTTTTACTTGTTTGAGCCGTCTGGCCCTCAAGCCCATTAGGGATGAGTCATCCCACAAATAAATATAATAGGCCACTCTTTAGGTAACAGAGAAGGCAAGGGCATCCCATTCTGTAAGGAGTCCATAGACTCCTTTATTTATGGCTCTCTGTTAACATTCTCCATTTACCAGATTTCTTTTTAATTACAAATACAGGAGAATACCAAGGGCTGGTAGATTCTTCAATGTTAACTGCATTTAACTGCTCCAGCACCAGCTGTTCTAAAGCTAATAATTTCTCTTGAGTCATAGGCCATTGTCCAACTCAGACAGGTTTGTCTGAGAGCCATTTTAAAGGTAGGGCCATTGGTACTTCTGAGAGTTCAACAGCAGTTGTGCTTTGTTTATGTACAGCCTGAATGGCTGATGGTTGTGTTTTATAGTATCTTATAATATTATTCCTAGAAACATGAATTGGTCTATATTCCACTCCTGAGATTGGAAGAATTTTAATCAGGTATTCCTTTGATATAACAGATCTCAGCCCTAAAGATTCACTGCTACATTTGCCACATATGGTTTCTTCCTCTTTGTCCTTCTGGCCTTATGCATACAGCCCATCACAAACTTTGTTTTACCTAAGATAGGGTTTCAATCCCTAGAAATTAAACATCTACCTCTTGAAGAGGCCAATTTGGATGCCATGATTTTGATATAGTCACATCCACACCTATGTCCAATAGTCCTTCAAGGACAATGTTATTAATTTGCACTTTAAGCTTTGGTCTTTGTTCATTTATGGAAGTCTGCCAAAATATTTATTTTATGATTTTTTTTTGGAAATTTTGATCCATCTATCAAAGTTGTTCTATCATCCAGTCCACTATCATTCTTTTCATTCGGCACTGGGCTATTTCATTGTCCTGGTGAGGAATTTCCTCTACAGTGATTGGAAATGTTTGGACTATGTTCAATTTGGGGGCCTAAAAGAGGCCCCCCTGAGGCCTTTCCACTAGTAAAACATTGCCTCATATGTCTCTTGTTGATCTTTATTCATTGGTTCAATGTCAGCCTTTGCCATATTTTTTGCATAATCCAGAAGGTTAGGGTCTCCTGTTTGGGTTATTTCTATAAGAAGTATTGCTTCTAGGAGCACCCTGTGTACAATTTCTTCTTATATGATGTGGTGTACCACAGTTAAAACATCTGGTATTTTGATGTCTCCTTCCACCTTTGGAATTTGCCTATCCTATTCAAGCCTCATTACCATAGTTAAGAGATTCAACACTGTTTAGCCATTGAATCCATTCCTCCAAAGGTGATGACCTGACCTTTAATGGTGTAAGTATTCTTTTGCATTCTGTATTAAAATTATCAAAAGCCAAAGATTGAGTTAATTCTTGTCTTAATTGTGGGTCTGATATTGTCTTGTTTAACCATGGTCATTCTTTGTAAAAAAAAAAATCAGTCAATGGTTCTTTTGACCCTTGGAAAACCTTTGTAATAGCTCAGTTTGTTTCCATGGTTCTGGAAATTTTTCCAAAGCATTTAATCCTGCTGTATATCATTGGGATCATATATGCTCATCCAGTTTGTACATTTAAATCAGCAAAATGTCCCTCATCAAGAATTTGATCTTTGGCGATCTCAAAAGCTCTGATTTTACCTTGCTGTTCAAAGGCCTTAAACTCTTCTCTAAACCAGCTTTTTCATTGTAACTGCTGGCTATATTCTAATACAGCTGAAATTAACTGATTCCAGTCATCTCATATAATTCTATTTCTAGAATACCATGCTTTTAACATCTGTTTCACATATGTTGAATGTATTCCATAGGTGACAACCACTTCCTTAATATTTTTTAAATCTCTTATGTGAATAGGTTGCCAGAGATATTCCATATATTCTTCAGGATATGTATCATCTGCTGGCTTCTCATGGATGGTGACAGATAAACCATTTTATAAAAGCCACCTGGTGATGTTATTACTTGTATGGCTCTTCCCTTCTGTTTATTAGTTCCTTTAGTATCTTTATTGAGTGACTCCTCCAGAGCTTGAAATTGATTAACAACCATCTGTGGCAGTGTTGGAGTCTCCTCTGTTGTAAAGGATTCTAGAGATTTCATGGTATCATACAATTTTTTATGTTCATCAGAAACATATGATTCCAAAGACTTTATTCTATCAATTAGCAATGATCTTTCCCCTTTAGAAATTTATCTGAATGGCATTAAGATTGCTCTGAAAAGTTATTGTTTATCCACTAAATATTCATATTTATTATCAATAGAGTTAAATCTGGTTGTCCAGTTATAATTAATGATCTGAAATTATTGTGGTAAATTAGCAGATTCCAAAGAAAGAATCCTTCTATTTAAGTCCTGTATTAGTTCCATTAATGTCTCATTTTTGCTTTTATTATTAAGCCAATTTCTCAATGATATGAGACAAATCACTATGCTAATTGCTATTATGGTGAACATTATACATGTTCCAGGAAGATTGTATATGTCCTGTAATATTTCATTCATAGTACAAACAAAAAGATTTTTAAATTCCTGAGGGGTGAAATTGCTATTTTTTTGAGAAATATTCAAAATTTGTAAAGAAAATTTGTATTTATTTATTAATCAATTTAAAGTATAAAATTATCAGTTAATTTTCCTCAGATACAGTGCTCAAAAGATTGTCTTATGTGTCCAGATGTTCCATGTGTAATTAACCAGGTTATGTAAATGGTTGTTTTGTGAGCCAGGCGGTGGTGCACGCCTTTAACCCCAGCACTCGGGAGGCAGAGGCAGGCGGATCTCTGTGAGTTCGAGGCCAGCCTGGTCTCCAAAGCGAGTTCCAGGAAAGGCGCAAAGCTACACAGAGAAACCCTGTCTCGAAAAAAATAAAAAAATAAAAAAAAAAAAATGGTTGTTTTGTTCGATGATTTTTGGATGTAGTACATTGTTTTGCGAGTAGGTGTCACAGGTGTAGCACCAAAACATGTCTAGTGTGAGTTGACTCAGGCTCCTTGAATGTGCTCTTGTGAATTCAACACTCACCCAGGCAACCCCCACCTGGTACCCATGAGTACTAGGCAAAGCTGCCGGGATCACAACAGATAAGGCAATACATCAAATGAACAATTAGAAACACTGCCTGGGACATCAGCAGGCACGCTGCAGGGCAGGCTGCACGTGTGAACTCTGTGGCAGCTGTGGACAAAACGGTAGTGGCAGCGGTGTCAGGAGTTTCAAAAAATGGAGTTGGCAACAGAAACACCGAACAGTTTTAAAAGTAAAGGAAGAATCTGCAGGTAGTCTCTAAACAAGTGGGGGACTGTTACCCAATCTGGCTGCTTCAAGCATGGAACTATAAAGGTGCTTAGTATGGATACCTTTCTCTCAGACATGGGGCTCTATCTGATGCAGAAAGTGTGTGCTTCTGGCAATGGTTAAAAGAACGACCCTTAGTAGCACAAGCTGCCAGGCCTATAGGTCCCCAACATGGCTGCTGTATTCAGGCGGTCACCTGAGCAGGGATCAGGCAGTTCCCAGGGGGTTTTCAGAGAAACTCATCAGCAGCTGCCCACGGGTGTTAGAGTTTGGTCACACAAATAGCTCCAGTAGGGGCATGTGGGGTTCAGATCCATGTGGTTGGGCACCAGGTAAAGTGATAAATCCATGGGAGTCTGTTTAAGAAGTATTTGGGAAATTTATTAAGGTAAATTGAGGAAAATACACTCATGAATACAGAACAGAGTAGACAGCTGAAGTTGTCCTCTGATCTGACCAGGAGCGAATTCACCTTGCAGGCAAGAGCAGGGAGAAGGGGCATGGGACCCTTTTCATTCTCCTTTAAAGAGGTCCTATACAACCGCAGGAAGCACCGCCTCCCTTGGCCCCTATAGCCCAAGGTCATGGGCGGAGCAAATACCACCATACCATGATTTTATTATAGCTTGACTTTGCCTTTACTTATAACCATGCTTTTTATTATATAATTAATTATCATAGTTGAGTGCATATTATTTACAAATATTATTTCCCTTTGTTAAATTGTACTTGTGTTAGTATGTGGTGATCATCTTTATCTCACTTTACTTCTTTAATTTAAATTCTGTGCTTGTCTGATATAATTAGAGGTAGCTCTGCTGAATTTTCATTTTCAATTGCATGAGATACTATGGACATCCCTTTATTGTGCTTACATCTGGCTTTTCTGGGGAAGTATATTTCAAGAAGGAATATAAATCATGATCTTCCTTTGGTGTCAGTTCAGCCAGGCTGTATCTTTTACTTCCGAATTTAATTCATTTATATTCAACTCTACTGTTTATAAGAAGTGTCACAGTCTTACACTTCCTTCAGTGTTTTATCAACCTCATTATTTTCTGGTTATCTTGAATCTTTGTTTTTTATTTCTCTACTGCTATTCAACTTTTTGGTTTAGAGTGCTACATTTTCCCCTCTTTTATTCAAAATTAATTATTATCTCATGCAATATATCCTGATTAAATCTCTGCTCCCTGTACTCTACCAGTTTCTTCCCACATCCCCTCCCAACTGGATTCACTCCCTTTCTGTCTCACACTAGAAAACAACAGGGTTTTAAGGGAGAACAACCAACCATAACAAAGTAAAATATAGTAAGATAAAACAGAAAGCATCACATTGAAGTTGGAAAAGGTAAACCAACAGAAGTAAAGGGACCCAAGAGAAATCATAGGAATGAGACTCCCCACATATTCACCTGTTCAGGAATCCTATAAAAATACTAAACTGAAACGTATAACACACATGCAGAGGACATGATTCAGAACCATGTAGGCCCTGTGCTTACTGCTTCCATCTCTGAATTCATATTAGCTTTGCTCAGTTGACTTAGAGGGCCTTATTCTCCCGGTGTCATCCATTCCCTCCGGCTCTTACACTCTTTCTGCATACTCTTCTGCAGGGTCCCCTGAGCTCTCAGGGGGAATGATTTGGTGGAATCAGCTCATTTAGAGCTGTGTGCTCCAAGGTGTCTCTCTCTGCATCGTGCCTGGCTGTGGGTCTCTGTATTTGTTCCCATCTGCTATAAAAGGAAGTTTCTCTGAGCTGGCTGAGTAAGGCACAATTCTATGAGTAAAGAAGAATATCAGAATAGTCATTTTATTGGTATTTATTTATTTTTTGTCATTTTATTGATATTTATTTATTTATATTATACTAGTAGTATTTTGTTTGATCCTAGGTCTCTGAGCTATCTAGTCTCTAGTTCTTGCTCATCCAAACAGTGACAGGTATGGGTTCCTTCTGGTGGAGTAGGGCATAACTCAAATCAGACATTTGTTGGTTACTCCTACAAGCTTTGTGCCACCATTGACCTATCATATTTTGCAGGCAAGACAGATTGTACAACAAAGGTTTTGTGGCTGGGTTGGTATTAACATTTTTCTCTTGGTAGCCGGAAGACTGTGGAAGCCCACAGTGACTCCAGCTTGTGATTTGATTCATCTTGACTCAAGGTCACAGAGTTCAAGCTTGTTATTGTTCTTCAAGGCTGAATAACAGGATGATTGGCCAAAGGCATGATTACCTGATGTCTTACTCTTCAAGTTTGAATAACAGGATGTTTAGGAAAAGGTGTGGTTGCCAAATGTCTTGAGAATTAAGGAGGAGTTTATGCTTGTTTGTTCCCTGAAGTATGGTGTCCTTGAGAGGAGAAGGTCTTTGGCACCCCTTGCTTTGGGTATAAAAGGGCTGTGAGAAATAAACTCGGGGCTGTGTGGTATTGACTGAGAGCCCTCACGAACCTATCCTGTGTCTGTCTTTTCTTTAATGTCCATCTGTTTTTTCTCAATCCTCACTCCCCTATTCAGGACTGTTCGACAGGTCGGGTGGGACCAGACAGACAACACTGGAATGTAGGGGTGAAGGCTCTATGTAGTTGCCAGCTCAATCTCTCCATGTTCAATGAGCTGTGTATGTGTTGTCTTCAGCAATGGGTTCTTGCAGTCAGTTTTCAGAGATCAACCTATAATCTTGGCAACAGCCTAGGTTGTCTGAGAATTTCCATGGGACCTCTTTGGCCAATTGGATGTAACGTCATCCTTGTAAGAAGCTTCTTTTAGTGTCAAGAGATGTCCAGCTGGGCCTCGGTTTCCATCATTATTTATTACTCCATTAAAATAGATTATTTCTTTATACATAAGCTTTAATTATTTTTCTGCTTATTTATCTGCTTTCACATTTATTTCCATGTTTGTGTATACTTTCATGGCAGTGGTTATTATAATTTAACTTCTATTGTAAGATACCCTTAGCGTGACATGCAGGTATGATTATCTTTTAGTTTAAGATTCCATTAAGTTGCAGGTCAAATGTGTTGGTACCATTACAGAAATAAACATAATAAAAAAAGGCAAACATTTTTGGGTGCAGATTCTATCATGGGAAAGGTCATAGATTTTTGGAAAGAATATACTAGTATTATTTTGGTATATGGGCATAGTATTTAAGAAACTCCTAAGGATTATAATTATACTCAGAGATTTGTGCATTTCTCAACATTTATTAGAGAAAATTCTATTTTCATGCAACAGATGATGATTAACATGATTAGCACAGAGGCCCAAAACTGACCAAGTTGCAAAAAATAAGAGACTACAGAGTTCCTACTCCTAAGCAGAACTAACTATGCACTGCACAACCTCCTGCAAAGACTCAGGAATCATTTTGGAAGAGAACACAAAAATTAAAATAAGAGGTGGTGAATGATCACAACTTTGCAGTGTCTCCTGTAACCAGGGTTCCAGCTGAGTATGTGAGCATATAGCAGTTGTGACAGTATACACAAATTCAGTCCAAGTCCATGTCAGACCTGCAGGGAGATGAGAATAGATCACCAAGTCTAAACCATAACAGAGAAGCTTTTGGCAGTTGGCAATGGTTGGCTGTTTGGAGATGTAGTGTCATTTACCTCTAAGAGCATAGACACTGTTAAGATGACTGACTATTCTCCAGAGGAAGACCACACACACTCACACTCAAGAATGTCTGGCTAACCCAAACTTTGGGCCTGGATAGGGAAATCAAATAGAAAGAAAGACACGAATTTGATTAGGTAGAGAGGAGAGGATTAGATCTTGGGAGAGTTTGGGAAGAGGACAGTGAATATGATAGAAACACATGGTATGAAATTCTATAAGAAGGCCCCGGACTTCCCTTCTGGACAAAGGTGAGTGCCCTTCCCTGGGCGCCAGCCACCCCTGGGAAGACCTGCTCAC
>CABHPH010131040.1:55003-69434 GCA_902168325.1 Peromyscus nudipes | reverse complement strand
GCCTGCCTCTGCCTCCCAAGTGCTAGGATTAAAGGTGTGTGCCACCACTGGTACTATTATTACTTTTAAAGAAAATTTGATTATTCATTTATTTCTTTATCTCCTACAACTGACAGTATAGGGAAAAAACAATGTTTATTCTCTGGATAATAAGATTTTTTCTCCTATTGGTAGAAGTTCTCAAACTTAACCTATGTTGAAGAGAAGGTGACTCACATGTTCCAATCTAGAAGGAATACAAATTCTCTGAGGACTATTGGCACATAGAATCCCTCAGGCCTGGACTTTGAGCTGGAGACATTAGGGTCCAATGTCTCTGTTTCTCCTGTGCCACATCTATAACCATTCTTTCCCACTCACCTACTGCTTGGCTAGAATATGGCTTGTCCCCATTGAAATGCAAATTGAAAGTCAGTTGCCATTGTGACACTAATTGAAGGTGTGCCCTTTAATGACTGGCTCATAAGGTTTCTATCCTTATGAATGAGTAGATCCATTCATGAATTAGTTGGATATCCTGGGGATTTCTTTGGTATAAAAATGAGCTCTCCCTGGTCTGCTCACTCTAGTCACTATGTGATCCTCACTACCATCACATCAAGGTGATGTGAAAATAAGACCTTTCTTAGAAATCAGTGCCATGCTCTTGGCCTTCCCAGCTTCCAAAATTATAAAATAAGTGAACCTCTACATGCATAGAAAAATAGTGGGAACTGCTAAACCTTTTTCAAGGGCCTGGACCTTCCAAACCTTGTTGTTAGCTCAGAAATACAAGTACCTTGTTGAGGATGATATAAGAAAAGAGTTTCATGTGTAAACTGCTTTTTATCATAATATCAAGTCAGCCACATGGATTGCATCTTGTTGTATTTATGGTGCATCCTATTGCCAATGTTGGTATGTTTTAATTCTTTAGCTTGTGTATGTTTTAATTCTTTAGCTTGTGTAGCATGTGAAGTTGGGGTGATAACTGATGACCCTAATTCAAAATAGATTTGCAGTAATGAAATGGAATCTTTCTTATTCCTGTTATCAGTGCTACTCAGACTACCACCCCTACACAGAACGGAGGGCACAAGGGCCAAGAGTTCTGAATTCTAATCCGCATCCTTTAAGAATAGTTGACCTTGTGCAAATTATGTATCTTCTCAGAGCTTCCTATTCCTCTTCAGTTACGTGTAACCAGCAATACCTTTATCACAAGGTGTTTGCAAATGCTGTTGTATAATGCAGATTCTGCTTAAGTGTGAGCCCTGGACTAAACACTCAGTAAAGTTATCTTTTCTATTATTCTCTAATCCTTTTTCTCTGCCCTAGATTGAATGGCCCTGTAAACAATACAGTAGTTTTTGTGAGTCAAAATCTCGTAGATTTAACTAACAATCATGTTTCTTAAAACATGGTAACTTGGTATATTTGTATGTGCTCTGTGGTTGTACAATAGTCAACTTATCAATTTAAGAAAAGAATTATTGAGAACCAGGGGCCATCCCATATGCTGAGGATAGGAAAGTTAACAGACAATCCACAGATGAGTCCTACTTCAAGTTTGAGTGGAGTGGAAGAGGCAGATAGGATAAAATAATACATATGGGCAAAAGACGCTTGTGTCAAAATGTAAATCATGGTAAGGGAAATGACAGGGTCCATGCTGGTACCAGGGTGACTCATGAAGGTTTCTCTGGGAAGACATGTTCAGACAGTGGTGCTGGTGTGGGAAAATACTAGCATGGACAGAGGTGGTAATAAGCCCGGTATGGACTGATGAAGCTGATAACTTGGAAGACATGAAGCTAGAAAGCTGGACAGGTTTGTGTCTTGAAAAGGGCCCAATTCCATTCTCTTGTTTGAGAATTCTTTAACCATTTCTAGTGAAGGAGGACTTTGACTTTTCTGCCATGAGCTTCCATTGACTCATAAAAAACTCAAGTATGACCTATTTTATTTTCCTTTTATTGATAGAAAACTTTTGATAAGAAACCTATTAGTCTACGAATGAAAAACTACTCAGGACTTCACATTTCCATTTTTCTTTGTGCCTCAATGTACATTTTAAGCTCTTATAGAGAGATTTACAGTTTACCTCTCTTCTGGAGAATTTTCTGCATGTTTTATAAACGGGTGGATGAAAATAAGAGATGTGAGATACAGTTTTAGCCTGTGCTTTGTCTGCTTGTTAGAGCTGGTGTGACGCTTAGTTTATTTATTTGCCTTGCTGAGGATCGAGTGGTGCCTCGTGCATGCTGGGCAAGCACTCTACTTCAGAACTCCATAAGCCTCAAACGGAGAATTTCCTTCAGCTCTGTCATCATTTTACCTTCGTGGGTTACATGGTCAGAAGCTCAAGTGAGAGTCAAACATGGACTACTGTGTGAGACCTTGGACCCTTTGCATTATCTGTCTCAAGTGTTAGATAATTTCTCCAATCTCAGTCCTCACTGTGGGTGGGCCACACAGCTACCTCTATCACTGAACCGTAGCTGATACATTGTGTGACAAAGAGACATATCAGAATGTTCCCTGCCCACTTTGAAATCTACTGTCTCTCATTGAGCGAAGCTGATAACAGATTCACGATCATTTGTCACAAGGAAGATTTACTAGAAGTTATGAACAACAAAGACAGACCAAGGCACTTTTTTCCTTGGATGGCCTTCTTTTTATTATTTAAAGTTTTTTCACAATATTTTTTGATCATGTTTTCCCCTTCTCCAGCTCCTCCCAGGTCTTCCCCACCTCCCTACCTACCCAATTTAAGATGGTAAGAGCCGAAGCTGGTAGATGGCTCCAAGGAATCAGTGTCCAAGGAAACACATTCCAGGAGATTTTGATTATGTTTTAACCACTTGATTATCTTTAACTACCTCAGGAAATATATGTTTGGTATAGGAAATGCCAGAAGAAAACATTCTGTCCAAAATGCTATTTAGAAAGATTTGTACCTATGTGAGAATTAGCAGAAAATATACAAGGACTTGCTGGAGATGGAGCTCTCTATGGTAGCACTAAACTTGTCTTTGCAGTTTCATAGCTGGACACATTTGTTTGTTTTGGTTGTTGTTGTTTTGGGTTTGTTTTGTTTTGTTTTGTTCTTTTTTTCTAGCAGATGGCATCATGGGAGTCTTGCACTGTTAAAAGTTTGCTTATTTACAGCCATGAGGACATTTAGGCTTCTGCTCTCCTGCCCCCATGGGAAAGTAATTAAATTGCAAGGTGGGGGAGTTGAGATTCATGTCCTCTTAGAAAAAGCACAGAATTTCAGCAAACTGTCTGTGGTTCTAATCTCCTTTTGGAGATTAGCCCTCATCACCATCGGACCCACATCCTGAAAAATAAAAGGGTTGTAATATATCCCTGTCTTTGAGGATTCCATGATCTGTTTAATTCTAAAAAATGTATCTGTGAGGAGTTTTTCAGTTACTCAGGTATTATGCAAAAAAATAATTTGGGTTGTGCAACCCTATGATGACATTTAACATCTTAGAAATCCCTTCTCTAGGTAGTGACATCTATAAAGAAAAATGACAGATCTGAACAGCAGTTGAAACGAAAGAGCATTTATCAACCTTCCTATTAACAGCAAATTTATGGAATGTTTGAAAGTTGCAAGTGAACTCTTAGGGCCATGTTCATGGGGTGGCCTTTAACGTGAAATAGATCTGTGGCTGAACTGAGCCTTTGAGACTGGATGTTTTAATGAGGTTTCATCCCTTTTGAACAGAGACAAGGAAGGTTAGTGAAAATGCCATGTCTGCTAGACACTTGATAGTTTTTGTCCTAGGGGAAAGTCGTTGGGCTGTTAGAGTCCATACACTTTTAGTCATTTTTCTGTCCCTTGAAAGACCCAAAGACTTTCATACATAGGTCAGCTCCCTCACACCTCCGATTCTTACCTGTTCCTAAAGATAAGGAGTTATGAACATATCCAAATGTATAGTACCACATTACCAATTCACTTACGTTCCTGACATTTCCAAGTGATCCTCTACCTTTGTGACCTTTTGAACAATAGATTATTTATGTAGGTATTTTGGGAGACATACAGAGCATTAAAATTACTGAAGCATTTTGTGGGCTGGTGGGGACACAGGGAGACTCAAGTGTAAGGGAAATACTGTTCTCTTTGGGTTACTTTTGGAATAGTTTAAATCATCTCCAGAATAAAGGTTATACTAATAAATGTCTCATTTGTTTTAAATAGTATGGAATGTGAATCCTTCCAAGGAACGTATAAAATCATACCCAGGATAAATGGGCTGTGGTAAGATACGGTGAGTTGCAGTAATTCGTCTTTGGGTTTGTGCTTCATTCTACTTCTTCCCCGAGTTCTAAATGAGAGGTGATAGGATGAGGACCACAGAGGAAAGCTGATACTGGTGTATTTGACTTTGAAAATCATATGAGAATGCAGTGATTGAGAATGTGGTTTTCATTGTTAGTGTGGTGTAAAAAGGATGCTTCGAAGGTAACACACAGTTCCCTCAGTTCTGTCCTTTCCTTTCCCCCTCACCCATTTCAAATGAGAAGCAGTAAACCACAGAAATTACCCAAATATGCGTGGCCTGTGAATGAAAATTGCCTGAAGTACCCATTCCCGTATGTAACTCACCATCTTATCTTTTGCTTTGGACAACAGTAACATAACAAAAGTGTTCTTGATTTCTCTACACAAGAATGTATTTTCACGCCGTGTCTCATTGCCTGTGTGAACTCATTCTGACGTCCAGGTGACAAAACTTAGGTTAATTTTGTGCTTGCTGTGAAATTCTGGGCACCTTTCTTTGCCTGACAGGCCTCTTAAGCAAGATCATCCAAAATGAGGAAGTAGGGGTGTCAGTTCAACAGGGCTTTTGTAAAGATTATTACAGCATACCACCCCCTTTAAAAAACAAACAAAAAAAAAACAAAAACAAAAAAACAAAAACAAAAACAGAAACAGAAACAAACCTAAAAGAAGTTCCAGACATGGTACTCAATGTCTCTTTGCTTTTCCCCCATTATGTCTCTAGTGCTACATAGATCATATAGAATTAGAAATATTCTCGTTGCTATAATGTGAGGATTTAACAAGGCAACTCCACATAGTTTATTTGGTAGTTAAAAGGAGGTTTATTTGGGGGTGACTTACAGTCAGTAAAGGGGTTGGTTACAGGATCTGGGAGAGGTGAGGTGCAGTCCAGCGGGGTTCTCTGAAGAACTCTGACTTGGTCTGCAATCCAGCATACAAGACCATGATGAGCCAAGAGAGCCTGCAAAAAAGGATCTCGGTTCTTAAGGGCTCCTGTCTTGGTCACACCCCAGGGGCAGGTCATAGGTAGGCGTGGCAGTTACTGGCTGCCTCACTGAGGCAGTACTTCAAGGTCAAAGCTGGAATAGCTACCCACTACATTGCTGAAGCTATGTGAAGCCTACTACATCAAGAACATCACACTCACTTGTGACTTCTCTGGAATAACACTTACTTTTTGACTCCCAGCTAAAAGCCACATTGTCATTTCCCTGACATTGCACCGGAGTTTGTAGCCCAACCTTGATCAATTCATCTCTCTTCTCATCTTCCTTTTCTTCTTTTACAATGTTGAAAATTTAAAATTGAGACTTTCACAGACTGGGTAAGTGCTGAGCTACTGAGCGATACTCTCGGCCTCATCGTTTCTCAAGCAACACTGAAGATGGTTTCTTGTTTTGTTTCCTAAAAATGAGATTCAGTTCAAGAACAAACCTGTCTTTGTCTTTTTTACTAAACATCACAAAATTGGATTTTGATTCTTTGGAACATTTTGATTAGTTTACATTTCTTGTACATCCAGAAAACTTGTATGTTCCATGGTATTTATCTCATTTCTAGAATAATTTTACAAGTTAGTAAAATTTAGTAACGTTTTCTCATGAATACATCTGTCCAACAAATGCTTTAAAGACCAGGCCCTATGCTACAAGAGTGGCTTGGAGTAGGTCAGTCTGGTTCTCTTGGACATACTTGTGGCCCCCGTAGTATGTAGTGGAAGTACAGGTTTTGGTTTTGTTTTTTTGTTTTTTGCTTTTTGTTCTTTTTTTTTGTCAATAAAGATTTTATAAAACTTAAAAAAAATCCACAAATCAACAGATGGGCAGACTGATCTGTGTGATAAAAAGATAAATAGAGTCCAGAAGATGCTATTTGAATATCTGGATACAGCAATGTTACCACTTATCATTACATATAATTATATATCATTACAATATATTAAAAAATATTTTTATCATTAGGAGTCACAGTGGTAATAGTTTTCTCATACTCATTCTGTGTAGATGCTATTAATTTGCATTGAAAGAACGCTGCCCATAAGCCAGCCATGTACTTTGTGTATAAAAAAGGCTTACACACATTGAAGTATTGACATGAAGATAGGAGGGGGTCCTTTTATTCTTCATGTTTGCTTAAGAGCACACTGTGATCTTGATGATACTTGAACAATTGGGTGAGTGAACAGCACATATAAGCCCTGTGTCGTCTTGTATTTCACATTTTGAATGTATAGGATAATACCATGTCTGGCACACAGTAGAAACAACTGTTGGGAAGGTTCTCTTTTATTCTTTCAGTGCCATCTGGGAGCTCAATGCCTTCATTGTGAATCCAAAGAAAATGTAATCTGACATATAGTAAAATGAAGTGACTCAGTCAAGAAGGCGAGAGATATTACAAAGCACAATAGCCATCTTTAGTCATTTGAGAAAATGCTACATTGAGAGAAATGATAATGTCTTACAGGATTTAAAAGAACCTAAGAAGTGATACAGATACTCAGTATAATTTAATGTAAAAAAGAAAAAAACCTCTTTCTTGCAGTTGAGAATATTTTCATAGGATCAGCAACTATGCTTCTTATGTTCCTTAAAGTCTGCTTAGGACAGCAGGAACACATGGTCAGCTCCAATCAATAATTATTGACCAACATAATGAAGAATTGAATGAGTGAATGAATGAGATAATAAGATAACCTGCCAATTACAGTTGTGTCTTCCTATTCACTTGAGCCTTTTAAAAGGTTTGAGACACCTTCCTCCTAAAAGTTCCAGAAGTTGGAAGACAGAATCTGATAAAAGCTAAGTGACCTTTCAGGATCTGTTTACCACTCACATGCTTTTTTTGTATGATTTTGCATTTGTCATGGGTTATTATGCTTTTTCTAATTTTCCAACATGAAGCTTCTCTCCATTTACATCAGCATTACTGTGTTCTGCTCTATTAGTCTCTTAATCTCTTTGCTAATCCCCATATGTTGCTGCATCATTTAATTAAGGGCTACACTGTTCTGTGGCAGGGGCTTAGACAACATCCTTTCCCACTGTGAGCACATCCAGGCTTGCTTTGCTGGTATTTGAGAAAACATGGCCCAAATTACATATTTAGTAAACTTTTTGTGAAAGATATGCATGCTTGCATCAAAAAGCATCACATTTTTGAATTGTTGACATTTATTCAGGATGTTTCAATCAGAAAAAAAATGTAAATCAGAATCACTATTTTAAAATACTAATATCATGCTATGTAAAGTACCTCAGAGTGTGATAAGGATGGATCATAATCCATTACATTGCTAAGCCTTTGAGTAATTATTTGACTCTGGAAATGACAGCACATTTTCACCATTTCAAATGTCTTGCCAATAAAATAAATAAAGATAAAACAAGTCATAATTTAATTTCCCCTTACCATTTACAAAGCACTCATTTAAATATTTTTAAAAAGTAAATGTAATCCTCCAACAACATCACATGGTAGTTTAAATGATTATGTGTCTGCATTATAACCTATAGAAATCCTGTAGACTGAAAGTTGACATCATTTTAAAGATTGTAAAAATGATCTGCAGATCGCTAACATAGAAAGACCTCAATTTTCTCACAAGGTCTCTAAGAATAACTCAGTCTTCTTTAACACCAAACATGCACTATGAAAACTTATGAATAGGTCAGGACACTTTTACTGATGAAAGATTCATTTTAGCAGGATACATAGAATCCTGTATGTATTTTATATATGTACAAAACTCAGAATACGCCGGGCGTTGGTGGCGCACGCCTTTAATCCCAGCACTCGGGAGGCAGAGGCAGGCGGATCTCTGTGAGTTCGAGGCCAGCCTGGGCTACTAAGTGAGCTCCAGGAAAGGCGCAAAGCTACACAGAGAAACCCTGTCTCGAAAAACCAAAAACAACAAAAAAAAAAAAAAAACTCAGAATACGTATTTTAGCAGAATACATACATGCTGTGCCACTACTAGATTCAATACTTAGGAAACTTGAAACAAAACATAAAGTCACTAAACAAGCTAATTCAAAGGACATGAGAACCATTTCAGCAATAATAATAAATATCTAAAATCACTGCCATTCAATCTAACAAAAGGTAAATAAAACAAATTCTTAGGAGGGTTAGCATGCTTCTGGATCAGCCCTAGCAGGTGAGGGATCATACATCATGGCTCCCATCCCCACAGCAAGAAAAGGATCCAAGAATAGGAAACAGGAACTTCACCTGGGACCACTTGTGAACAGAGTTTAGACGCAAGTCACCACTCTGAACTCTGGGCAGATAGGCAAATCCAGAGGCAAGTTCAGAGAATCAAGTTCAAACACATAGCACTAGCTCAGGCTGCTGAAACAGCTAAGCAATAGTTTTGTGGACCGTCTAGAAGCTGCTGGTTGACTAGTCTTGGTGAATGCTGTGCTTTCAAGTGTTTAATACCGCAGAACTCACCAAACTCCCATGGTGATGCTCTAAGAAAGAGTCCCACATGACTTTGGCAAGGAGAAGGGAAGTATGACCACTGTGAACATGTGCAGAATTATCTGTTTTCTCCCTTGGAAAAAAAAACAAAGCAGAGCCTTGTCTCAGAATCGTGAGACAAGTGTGGTCCTCTCCACCTAACCACATACAGTTTTGCTGTATGACCTAACTGGGATTGAAGGAACTATAAAAGTAGAAACATGAGAAACAGACAAGAGGCCAGGTGGTTGTGGTGCATGCCTTTAATCCTAACACTCTGGAAGCAGAGCCAGGTGGATCTCTGTGAGTCCGAGGCCAGCCTGGTGTACAAAGCGAGATCCAGGACAGGCACCAAAGCTACACAGAGAAACCCTGTCTTGAAAAAACAAAACAAAACAAAAAAGAAGCAAACAAGGAACAAAACCTACCTTAAGACTGGGATTTAAATGAAGGAAACTTCTCTCCTCCAAAAATCATTATATGAGCAGAGAATTACATCTGAAAGTGTTACAATAAACAGACTCTCTCTGAGAAACAGCTCCCAGGGCAGTTCAAAGTAAAAAAGGGAGCTACAAATGGGGTGGGGGGTAACCAGGATAAGCCTGATCTCTATAGCTACAGCAAACAGAAGGAAAATATCTATTCCTATTCAGACTACTGATGTGGTCTAATGTCTGGGGCATATGCCCCTCAATTCCTCTTACACAATATATGTCCAACTTTCAACAAAAAACTGTGAAATACACCAAAAGTCCAAAAGATACAATTTAAAAGAACACCACCAAAAAGATTCATATATGATATGAATGTTGGATAAACAGAAAATGCATGACTATAATTAATATATCAAGGATCCTAACAGAAAATAGATGCATTGACACATAAGGGTAAGTTAATAAACAAAAGATATGTGGATCCTAATAAAAATCAAATAGAAATGCTAGAAATCAACATCATGGAAACACATATCAAAAGTGTATTAGATGAGTTCATCAATAATGCAATATAGCTCAAGAAAGAATTGCCAGTGTGAACATGGGTTAATGGAAATACTCTACAACAGAAATATAAAGAGAAAAATTAATGGCAAAAAGACAGCATCAAAGAGTTCCAAGGTAATTCTAAAAGGTGTAACAAGACATAATTGGAATATTTGAATGTAAAGGAGGAATGGAATAAAAGAAATATTTCAAGTAATAATGAATAATAGCAAATAAGTCTCCAAAATTAATGACACCTAATGAAGAAGAGCTCAAAGTGACCAAGACGGACGGTGCTTTCCCAGTCCTAAAAATGAAAACCTATACCCCACATGTTATATTCAAATGCACAAAGGCAACACAAGGAGATATCACTGAAATTAACTAGAGAAAGGAAAACTGACCTACAGAGAGAAAAGGATAAGGATCATTGTCTCCTTCTCAGAAATCACAGAAACAGCAAGACAACAAAGTGAAATGTTTATTTTTGAAAAGAGAGAGGGGAGGGAGGAAGGGAGGAAAGAAAGGAGGGAGGGAGGGAAGGAGAGAGAGAGACTAACCTAGAGATGTAAAACAAGCCAAATGATGCTTCAAAAGCAAAAAGAGGAAAGAACTTCTTAGATGCACAAAAGATTGATGTTCACTGTCATAGACTAGCTCTACAGGCAATGTCAAGAGAGTATCCTCAGGCAGAGGAAAATAGCATAGATTATAAGCTTCTTAAAATGTATCCTGCTCACCTAGAGCAATCATTATTTTTAACATAAGGAAGAGTCAACAACAGACCGAGAAGATAAAGACACCTGTGTTCACAGAAAAATGATTGCTTAAAACCAGAGAAGTCAGAAAAAGAAGTAAAATCTTCAAGGAGGAAACAGATAGAAAATAGTTACAAACAAGCTTTATATTAACCCGACAATGTTAATAGCCACTTTAGATGTAAAAGTTCCAAATATACCAGCCTGGAGAGGCATTCTATTCCTTTTAAAGGCTATCTACAAGAAATTTATGATAAGTAGAAAGAGGTTGTTAAGTTCAAAGGAATGGAGAAAGTTGTACCACACTAGCACGAATCAAAAGAAAGCTGGTGTATTTATTTCTGACACATTTTAAACACAGAAAACCATCAGTGTAAAAAGGAGCATCACATGGCTATTTACTAGCAATGCTTCTGTAATACATCAAAATTGTAAATCTACCTGCATTGACCAAACAACATCAAACCGTGTGGGGCAAAGCATAATACTTAGAAAAAAGAACAGATGCAGCTATTACAGTTAGAGATTTCAACATCTCCCATCAGCAACTGATAGGTGGAGCAGTCAGAAAATCAATAAGGTCACACTTGACCTGAACAGCACTATCCATCAACTTGATTTAATTTCTGCTTCCAGAATACTCCCTCTACGAAGAGAAAACACATTCTTCTCGAGCTCACGTGGGATACTCAACAAGATGGAACACATTCCAGACCACAAGCTCATCTTAACAAATATAAAAGAGGGCTAGAGAGACAGCTCAGAATTTAAGTATGGACCCCCTTGCAGAGGACCAGCATTGGTTCCCACACTCAAAACACATGGCTCACAACAGTTTGTATCCAGTTCCAGGGAATCTGACACTGTCTTCTAGCCTCTACCTATTCTCATATGCATATTCCCACACACAGATACATACTTAAATATATATTTACATAATGTATATTTAAATAAAATGTTAGTTGATATAAAGTATGAGAAGAATGGGAAGAAGAACATATAGTTGAAAAGAATATATATACATATGTATATATATATACACCGAATGTGCACATTTATAATCCCAGCCCTGGGGAGGGAAGTGCAGAAATGGATCCCTGAAATTCACTGGTTAGCCCGTTTAGCCAGTCACAGAGTTTCAGGTTCAGAGTTTTTTGTCTCAAAAACCAAAGTGGAGGATGCATGAAGAGGGCACTTGACATCGACTTTTACCTTCTGCATGAATGCTCACATATGTGCTTGTGTACCCACATTCATGTATATAACCACCAATATGAACACACACACACACACACACACACACACACACACACCCCAAGAAAAAAAGAAAGATTATAAATCACACATTTTCTTTTCGCAGATAACAGAAAGATAGCTAGTCTATATCAGACTTCTCCTAGACATGTGGAATTAAGCCACATCTCTATAAATTACATGTAGATTAAAAGGACATCCAAAAAATGATTAATATTTAGAAGTGAATGCAAATGGAAGTCCAATGTACCCAACTTGTGGGATACAGCAAAAGCAAGTGCTTATACAGCAAAAAAGCAAAGAATTCAAACTTGTAGGCTAAGTAAGCTCCTACCACAGACACCAATGACAAAAAAAGCTAGTGGAGGGTAAAGCAGAAAGTAGGCAAAAGGCAAAGGGCAAAGGGCAAAAGGTAAAAGGCAAAGGGCAAAGGGCAAAAGGCAAAAGGCAAAAAAAAAAAACCAACAACAAAAAAAAAAACAGAACAGAACAGCAGTCAAGGAGAATGAAAATCACAAACTAATTTAAAAGTACTAGTACTCTATGCTCTCTGAAACAGTGCTCACATGGATGAGACATAAGGTCAATCCAATTTTCCTCTCTAGCATCAGATGGTGAAATGAAGAAAATGTGGTACATACACAAAGTAGAACAGTAGCAGAGGGAAGATAGTGTTTAGTGGGAGCTAGGGTTGGTGGGCTGGAGAGATACACTCAAGGAGTCTAACACCAGGTAGAGAGCTCTTGCTTCTGTACCAGAGTTTCTAATTTTGTGTGTTTGTGGGATTACTGTGTATGCAAGTATGTATGTCTCTGCATTGGTATGAGTTTCTTTTGCTTTTTCTTTTGTTCTTTTTTATGTTTATTTTCTCCTATTTTGGTTTGTGTGTTTTGATAGTTTTATTTTTAGTTGCTTGTTTTCTACTGAGAGAAAGAAAGGGTGTGGATTTGGGAGGGGGGATGTAAGGAGGATGTTTAGGAGTTGGGGGAGGAGAAATGGTGATCAGAATATACTGTATGAAAAAAATCTATTTTTAATAAACATTAAAATTTAAAAAATGAATCAACTAAAAATAAATTAATAAATAAAATAATATGCCCATTAGATGGCAGGGAGGCTCATCAGCTCCATTGTACAACAAGGTGATCACAGTTAGTGACAGTGGATTATGTATTTGGCAACTGCTGAGAGAAGATTTTGCACTTTTATTTGAAAAAGATATACATATGAGATAACATTAATGTTAATTAGCTTGGTTTAGTCATGCCACAATCTGTACCTATTTCAAGCATCATTTTGTACAATGAAAACATACAGAAATTCAATAGTAAACTAAAAGCAAAGCAGGAAGTAAGAGAAGAAAGCACTGTTGTACTATCAAAGTCATCACACTAAAGGAACTACATACAAATAACTCTACTAAATATAGAAAAAATTCCCTGACAAAACGTTCAAACAAATCCAAATGGGTAAAAAGAACAATACAACACAACCAACTAAAGTTCATTCCAAGTATTTAGAGCTGAGTCAAGTGTAGTCCAGTACCGCAAACTAATGAAGAAAAACCACAGGACCATATTAATTAAAGAGAAAATTAATTTAACAAAATCCATTGCCCATTCATGAGAAAAACTCTTAGCAAACTAACTCCAAAAGGGAGCTATGACCACCTGATAGAGAACATCTACAGAACCCTGTAGCTAACACAGCCCTCGATGCCATGAAACTAGATGTCCCTTCTAAGAAACAAGGCAGATATGACACCTGACCTAGTGTCCTAAACAGTGCCTGGAATTACAGGCAATATAAAAAGAACAGGAGGGAAAGCATAAAGTTGCAAAGAACTTCAACTTCCTTTGCAAACAATACAAAGCACACCTTAAAGATTCAAAAGCAGCAACAGTGAAGTTGTAAAAAAGATGAGTGAATATAGAAGACTAGGAGGTAGGGAAGTAACATGCAAAATCTAATTTGCTTCTTATGACTGCATGACCAGAATTTACATATATGTATTTACAACAGCACAAAATTAAATGGGAGTGGAAATCCCTCGTGATAAAACCACAGCAGCCCAGGATTTCCAGGAATAATGTAGGAAATAATAGTAATAATAATAAGCAAGCTTAGAGCCATACAGTATAACCTAAACAAAATTTAGTTCAAATGAATCTTGAGGTTTAAGTTTAAACTACAAAACTCTAAGACTTGAAAGTGAAAATATAGAAGAAAAAAATACATCACCTTGGATTTTATGGTGAGATTCAAGGAGTCTCAGGCATTGCTGGGAAGAATGGCAATGGTACTTTTCCTTGAAGAACAGCTTCACTGAGTTTTACAAAACTAAAGAGTTTACCATGCGATTCAGCGACCACATACTTAGGCATGTATCCAGCTAATTTAAAAATTTATTTCTATATAAAAACTTTCTGTATACAAGTGCTTGTAACAGCTGTATTCATAAATTAGAAGCATTTAATGTTCTTCCAGAGGATATTTAGTAACTGAAGTATGATGCATTCATACAGGAGAGCAATGTGCACAAGTGAGATGTGATTAAGCTATAAGAAGACTTGGGTGAATCGTAAATGCACATTGCTGAGGAAATAAGCCAACCTGGAAATCGATATGCTGTACAACTCCAATTAAATGGCATTTTGGAAAAGACAAGAATATAGCGATCCTGAATG
>CABHPH010131040.1:44005-54993 GCA_902168325.1 Peromyscus nudipes | reverse complement strand
TGGATGAACGCTGAAGAGTTTTAATAAAATAAAATTATTCTGGATGCTCCTGTCATAATAAATATAAGATATTTAACATTTGTCAAAGTATGTAGAAATTTACAATATGGAGAAAAAACCATAATATATGCAAATTTCTAAAAACCAGTTTATAGGCCTGGAAAATCACAGGATGCAGCTTAGAATGTGACAAAATAGATGCAACCCTTGTGTAAATGACCTGACTGAAGTGGGTGTTGGGAGAGGTGAAACAAGGTACTAATAGAAGCAACTCTGTAATTTAATGGAGTAAATAAAATAGAAGAGTGATTGCTACATTCTCTCTAATAAAGTTCTTCCCATTGGTGGGTGGATTAACAATTCTAAATCTACTGTGCATCTATACTGGAATTCTGGAACTGAGCAATTAAAAAAATGGATATCAGAGAAGAGATCCTCTGTGTTGGAGAGTTATTACTGGTAAAAATAGAATTATTTATGCAGTAATAAATTAGAATTCATGTATATAGAAACATTTAAAAATATTCATATGCACATTTTGTTTCACACACACACACACACATCCTATCATTTAAGACCTTTTGAAAGTATTAGCATCACAGTAGAACATCTAACTGCCAAGGTTCTACTTATATACCATTTTTCCAATGAAAGAGTAAGAATTCCTTTGATAAATGACTAATTCTAAGACTAGGACAATACATTCACAAGCTGAAACCTGAATTCCTACAGTATCAGAAGGTAAAGCCTACCACCCCAACACACACACAGCATCATTGAGGTATGTCAAAGGTGTGAAAGAGCAAACTGAAGAAGTTCCCAGTGAGCTGAGCTGAAATGATGTTGGTGTGTAATAAAGCAACAGCAGATTCTAATCCCAACTCTAAGACAAACAGCTGTGGATACATACTTTTATGGATGTTTGAAAACACACATGCTAAATGAGAGTTTAGACACGTACCCCACAGAAAATAATTCTAATGTGCTGCTTCTGCACCTTAAAAAAGTACAGCACACCTCTCCAATCAAAATGATTACACATTACAACAGCATTCTGAAGACTACTGTGAGAAAAGGAGAAAGAATAATTCCAATAGAAAACACTAGTTATCAGGTGCTGGAAGCATGATAAACCATGGCCAAACTGGGTGCCTTCATGGACAGGTGTAAAGGAATAAGCACACCACAAAGCACATGAAAGTAGTGTGTGCATTACATTCATCACATTGTTTTTGATCCACTTCTGAACCTCTTACCTTAGGCTACCAGTGGGTTAAGATGAAATGAATACAGAAGCATGGGGCTCACACAAGCACAGAAATTGAAGGGAGTTGTCCATTTCTTTTCCCATCTTCTTCATGAAATCCTAGTCCTTTCTCTTTGTTTTTTATCCACTTTCCTTTCTTCTGTCTTTGTTTTATTCTTTAATTTTGAGTTTGTTTATAATTTCTTCTTTTATGTTTATATGCTATATGGAATGGCTCACATGATAAATCACTTGCCTTCCAAGCATGAGGGTCTGAGTTTATTCCCAGAACCTATGTAAAAATACTGCACATGGTAGTGCACACTAAAAATACCCAGAGCTTGGAAGGCAAAGACAGGAGGATTCCTGGGACTCAGTGGCCAATGAATCCAACCTAATTGGTTAGCTTCAGACCAATAAAAGACCCTATCTCAAAGAAGATGCACAGAGTTCTTGATAAATGATACCCAATGTCATCATCCTCCAGCCTCCACTAGCTCAGACACACATTTACCTGTGGGCATCCTCACACACATGTGCACACACATACACACATGTAAAACATATCACATACAAAAGTGATACCCAATGCCAATAAAATACAGTTTTTCATGAACTCATCTTGGAATCGCCAGAGAACTCCACCAAGATGAATTGTGACTTATGAAGAGCCAGGGTAAAAGTATAAATTATGTTCTAACAGAAAAGATCCTAAAATTAACTGACATTGAGAAAGAATGTTTCATCACTTCCTCTTACCAGAAACAGACACAGATCTTTAGTATGGAAGACTTAGTACAGGGATATCATGGATTACCACTTCCCACATAAGGGAATATTATCATAGAAATCATAATAGCAAAGTATGGTTTTTCTTCCTTTTGTACAGTACATGAAAGTTTACAAGTCGCTTAAGTGTTCTATTCATTGGTAAGAGAGGCTTGTGAAATAAAAAGATGCCAGCTAGGAAAGGTGAGTATGTGGTGTGTAGCATTCTCACTGCCATTTTACATCCAGATCTCTATTCCAGGACGTTGTTTCCCACTGAGTCTATTCACCACTCACATTTCCACCCAGTAGGAGACTTGACAGCCCCACAAGATCTGACATGCAGGCTGAAAAATGTGTACAATCTTTTCTCTAAAATACTACATCGTAAAAATATGAACGTTATTATACAATGATGCTTGCTCTTCTTGAAGTGTAACAAAAGGAGAAAGAGCAAAAGAAAATGAGTGTGAGAGAGTTATATTATGCTGGAGCTTCGCTGTGGAATTCCTGGAGTCACGTGTTTGACAAACTGGGGTTGTCTGACAGTCGCCATCACACCATGGGTCTCTCTGTGCTGTTCAGTGTTCACTGCTGGGGTACACAAATGGTTTGGGCTTAATTCCTTGATGCTGCTTCTTCTTAGCAATGACAATTCTCTGTAGCCCCCAATGACAACTCCCAAGGGACAATGATGTTTTAAGAGATTTTTCTGCATGTCCTGAATTTGTCAAACCTAAATCCTGTGCTTGAGTGGTCAAAGACTTGAAGACACTGGAATTTAATAATTATTCTGCCATCTTAACTTGTCATTTTTGAATGAGCAGCATTAGGATAGGATATTTATTTCATTAATTACCTACTTTCTGTCTCTGCTTCTCTTCTTTCCACTGATGTTGCTCAGTCTATAAAGGAAAAACATGATCTCACCTACTACCAGTGTTCAGATCTTCTGGCTGAAGGGAGATGCTTTTTTTTTTTAATCACACTGGTGTCATATTTACTTTAAACAAACACATCCCAATAAGATCCTTGTGTGTCTACCACCTGTTCCACAATGATGTTCTCATCTTCTTTTCCTTTCATTTCTTCCATTTTCCATGTCTAAATAAAGAAGGATGGAATCATGCCACTCTCTACCTGGTCTTAGACAACTTCTTTATGAAGGCTTCTATTCTCAAGTGATTTGGTCTAAAATAACCATAGAGCAGGTCCAAAGCATGTAGTGCTGCACAGGTGGAAGACTGTCCCCTCAAGAGCTATTAGTGGTCCTGGTCTGTAGTGGTCTGAATTCATAGGTCTAGCATAATCTTAGAGTGATTCTGATATGTTAAAATTGAATTATTTACCTAGCCAGGGGACTTTCAGATGTATCAAGGGTGACTGACTCTCCTACTGTCTAAAATACTACAATTATGTCTCCAAGAAAAGTTGTGTGGGAAGGTAAATACATTTTGGCAGTTTTGGTTTAGGATAATTAGGACAAGGTCCTATTAATTTTCTTGGCCACTACATTCAAAATGTGGCCAAGATTTATAAGTGTCCAGTGATGAGCAACACTGGTTCAAAGGTCATACCTAAAGATGGCTTTAACTACTCCATTATGTCTCTTTGCGACCTTTGCAACACCATAAGCCCCCAGAACCTCAGTACTTTATAAAATCAGTGTCATTCCAGCCTTTTTAAGGATTTTTAAAAATACAAAAAAAGGTTGATTCACTCCCTCATACTGGATTGCCTTGCCCAGCCTAAATACAAGGAGAGGTGCTCAGTCTTACCACAACTAGATAGGCTGTGCTTTGTTGATACCCATGGCAGGCCTGCCCCTTTCTGAAGAGAAACAGAGGAGGATTGGATTAAGGAAGGAGATAAAGTGGGGGCAGGGAATGAGAGCAGAGAAGGGAGGGGAAACTGTGGTCAGGATATAAAACAAACAAGCAAGCAATCAAAAAACAAACAAATAATGAAAAAGAGTATTTATCACGAGGGGGGGGATAAAAAAAAGAGTATTTATCACAATGATTGGCATCTATCAGACTTTCAATATTAAGAGCATTGTGCAATATAGATAATTCAGAGGTAGCCATTAAAGGCATAGTTCATTTTCTTAACATAGATATAGAAATGAAAAGGACATATTTTAGCTTTTTCATCATAATGCCTTATATACAATTTTTAAAATTATCCATTAATCCAGAGTAATCCCATTTTGTAGAAAATCTAAGAGAAGCATGGAAGATAATTATCCACTTTCTTTTCTTTTCCTACATTATATCTCCTGGGGCTTTTTTCTTGGTTTTTCTTGTCTTCCATCCAGAGTCACAGATGCCAAGCTTCCTAAGTGCCCTTTGAAAGGTAATATTTATGCCACTCCATTAAAAATGCCTTTCTCTGAGAATCATCATGTTAAGGAACATGTTCAGTTCCTGTGCCCACGCTGCACATTAAAGATAAAATTGTTTGAAAGAGTTCAGGTTTCCTCAAACTTATGTACACATGTAAGTCAATTTCCCTCTGAAAGGAAGTCTTCTGAATTTTTACTCAGAATTTTAGTGCATCTGCTTTGCCACAATTAAGAAAATAGTTTCTGTTTAATGTCTCAATTTAAACACATCTCAGTTTCAAATTAAAAGTGCTGGTTACTAGAGTTAGATAAGACATTACTATACTTGAAGTAAGAAAATAAATACAAATAACACAAAATTAACCAAAAGAAATTCAGTGTGAGAAATGATGCAGGAACACTGGTGATCTAATGCTACTGTCATTTGAGCAAGGAAACAAACATTACTGCTGTTTGAAAAATTACTGTGGGTGAGGTCAGCAAGACACCAGAACAGCAGCTTCATGTCTTCCTTCACCCACAGATGCACTCAATAAGCAGCTAAATGAGGATCAGTTCCCATTAAGACATATCCAGAAGCTGTTGTGAGTCTGTCCCATCGAAAGACTAGAAGAATGCTTAAAACAGGGAAAGTTGAGGCATATTTTTTGCCATAGACTCCTTCTGCATTGCAGCAGCAGAAAACTTGGAAGCATTCTCCAGCCTCCACCTTCTGCACAAGGGGCAAAGGGTTTAGACTACACATACAGTACCCCTACCATTATGACTACCGCTCAAGGGACTGTCCCAGTTCCAGTGTCTCTAGATGCTGATTTGGCTTCCCATAAAGCATTGAGAACAAGGTGGCTTAAAACATTTACACTAGCATGCCTTTAGCCCTTTCTGTTGGCTCATCCTAAGGCAAGCAGGAAACAACCCCAACTAAGCCTTCTTCCTGGAAGAGGTCAAGCTGCACATCTAATAGCCCGACTTTCTGAGCTTCTGCCAGAAGATCTAGCTTCCAGCTTTCCTACCACATGGTGTTGGGCAGCAATCAATCAGAAGTTCCCTGAGGACTGACAAATACCTAAGTACTGAGTGGACTCTGGAGATCGAATGGACTTGTTTTCAGCTCCTCACAGCCTTCGGTATATTTTCATCATCATTTATGAAATCTGCCACCCCTGGCCTCCACCATCTCTGTGCCCATACACTTTCTAGAACTCTTTAGTCTCTTTCTTGCCACAGCTGGGGACACCACTGATCCACTCTGCCATCTCCTCTTGATGTCACCACCTCATCCCATTCTCCTCATCATAAAAATCAAGAGTAGGCAAAGATCGTTTTTGGAGACTATTTCATTTGTCCTAACGTTGGGATAGCACAGGGAGATGTTTCCCAGCTACCTGAAAATGCTAGATAAATAGCTTAGTTATGTAGTCAGGAGGGAGATGTGACACAGACGTGGCATGCAAATGTTTTGTATTGGTACCAACGACAGCATAGCTTCCAAGTCCACCAATCACAATATTTACATAAGGACAAGTCATCAGGCATTACACGATGACAGTTTTCAGTCAAGAAATAAGCTCATATTTGCAAACTTGATATGTCAGTGTGCATTGGGATAGCCTGATGAATAACAAGAGCACATGTTCAGCTTTCTCCCTTGACTCTGCTGTTACTAGCTACCAACTCCAGAACCATGATGCATAAGTAACCCAGCCAAAATCAAAAGATACCTAATTCGTCCCTGATAACGTTGCCACATGCTACAATGAAAAGCTAGTATGTAATTACTATTGGTGGGGTTCTGTTTTATGTGAATGGTACCAATCAGGGTCTTTAATTTGTTAGACAAGCACCCTACCTACCACTAAACTGTACAATGAGGTAAATTTGTAACAAGAAAATTATATTGATTGGTTGAGTGTCTTTCATGTCAAATTTAAATAAGTAAAAAGTAAATGAGTTCCTTCAGCGAGGAGAGTAGGAATTATATTTTCTATAAGAGATGGGATTTGGTTTCAATTTTGGTGGAACTAAATTGAATGTTTTTCAAAGAAGGATCCCAAGTGAGCTGAAGAGGATTTCATAGTTATCTGGTTTGGTCGGCTTTTGAGAAGAGCTTCAGAGTTGTTGATAAGATGGAGACTATCGCACCATGGGGTTAAAGCACTTACTGAATTACAGTAAGAATTCAACAAATCAAAGTATATTTAAAACATCACCTAGAATACCCCTGGTATATAGTACTAGCTACCTGGATGCCACCTTAAGAGTTTGATTGATGTTCACCTATCAGATTGCTTGTGTGCTTTATATGTGTAAATGCTCACACAAGGTGTGTGACTTAGATAAAACATAAATTATGGGCAAAGGAAGATCACAGAACGGACAGAAAAGAGGGGAGAGGTGTCATGTTTGGGCTATTCCGCTAACACTGGTCTGTATTTTCAAAGGATTTTCATTGTTTTGACTTTCATGGTTGAGTTTTTTTTTTTTAATTTGGTTTGGTTTTGGGCTTTCAGGTTTGTTTGATTTCTTGTTTGCCTGTTTTATTCATTTAATTATAAAATATATTTATTTTATTTGTCACTGTCTGGACTTAGTACATATTAATTGAGATTCTCCCTTGTTTTGATTCTTAGACTGGACTCACATAAGTAATTGAGGAAAAACTATCATTATTATTTATTAAATTTTGATGCCTGAAAGCCTCACTTCATAGAAAAATTCCCTTGTAAGGTTCCTGAGCATGTTGCTTAAATAAAATCATCAGCCCATTTCTAGCACACATTGTGTCTGTCTTTATCTATTTGCATTGTCTTAGTTAAAAATTATGATCCTACTATCATAACTTGCCTGGTATACTAAATTAGAGCTTTTACATTAGATTTGAAATCTTGTTACAGAAAGAAGCAATGCATAATGAAATAAATCATTCACAAAATCAATTGCTCCCATATTCCTTTCTTTGTTTTTGAAGGCAAGTGACAAAGTTAAATGAAAAACAATGTTTTATATGAATAAAAATCTATAAATGAATAGACAGGTTATTTAGATAGATTTGTTTATATTTATAAAATTTGTTCTGCATACTTGATGCATCACAGTTACTCCCAATTTCGCCAATCTATTGAGCTCCCAGCACTCAAGAGCTTTTCTAGCCCCAAGTTCCAAGCTCTTTCACAACCCGCCCCAAATCATGATCAGCTCTGTCACAGCAATAGCCTGGTGCCAACTTGTCTCAGGGTTACGATTATAGTGATAAAACATCAACACCAAAAGCAACTTGGGGATGAAAGGGTTTATTTCACTCACAGTTCCTTATAATAATTCAACACCAAAAGCAGTGGAGGGAACAACTTAAGCCAGGCAGAAACTTGGAAGCAGGAGCTGACACAGAGGCCATGAAGGAATGCTGCTTATTGCTCCCTGTGGTTTGTTTGGTTGCTTACTTGTAAAACCCAAGACCATCAGCCCAGGAGTAGCCTCATGACAGTGAGCTGGGCCCTCCTCCATCAATCACTAATTAAGAAAATGTCCTACAGGCTTGCCTACTGCCTGATGTTATGGAGGCATTTTCTCAGTTGAGGCTCCCTCCTCTCTGTCAAGTTGACATAAAAATAGTCAGCACAAAGTAGAAGTATAAAACTGTTTCTAGAAGGGACAGACTAAAACATGAGAGTGTATTTCTCTTTAATGGAAAAATATCTACTTCATTAATAGTAAAATGTACTTTACTTTCTACTGTTTTTATCATAGACAGTCTGGAGTAAGTTTTACACCTATGTTTTATCAAGTGTTTTTCTCCTTTAACTTGCAAAATGTGCAGAATTCAGCTCCACTGAAGTGTTTAATGTGCAGCACTTCCTGTGTAATACCATTATGTTAATCTAACAGCTGTCTTTCAAACTGTCAAACATTAATTACAATTAACAAGAGTGTTTTTCAAATAAGATTAAATTGGGAATTATTTTGAATTATACTTCAACAAGCTAATGCTTTTTTGTTTTGTTTTGCTTTTTTACAAAGCCCAAGTATTGACTGGTTATGGTAAATGGTGATTTCAATGTAGATTTTAAGAAAAAGTATACTCAGGAAAGTAAAGTGATAGTCTGTACGATGTCTCTGAGGCCACACTCTTGGTCACTAATGACAGAAACATTCAGGAGGGTCAGCGAGGCCAAGGTTTCCAATCCTTACCAAGCATTATAAAGTGTTCTAAAATGACGGAATAATCTTTGATAAATTTCCAATTACTTGCTCTAGTAATATTTAGTGTATATTCCAAAAGAGATTGTAATATTTACAGTTACGTTCTTCAAGCTAACGGCTAAGAACGGTGAGAGGACTGTGGAAGGCTTTAATGTCTAAGTGGATCAGTGTTGGACTCATAAATATGAAAATACATAATATTTTCTCAGAGAAAACATGTCAGTTAGATTTATAATCTTATGACAGCTCACAAGTTCTTACTATACCATAAATAGATAATAACTTTCAGTATATTAAAATTGTATAATGAAAAGAATTGTTTTGTAATTTGGATATTGGTTTCACTGATCATATAGAACCTATCTCAAAGTGGGAGGGTTTAGAACATGTGTACTTTTTAAACATCATGAGTTTTTGAACCAGACTTAGTTTCACATCCCCAGGTACCATTTACCATGGAAGTAAACATAGACACACGATCTGCCTTCATGTACGTTTGTCATCTACAGAGGGGAATATTTAACCAATTCCCTCCATCACTTTGTTCTGTTGTTTGTTCTCTTTTGTTCCATGATTTGATCACCACAATTTGGTACTCAGTAATTACTAAGGGAGTGTTAGTCTCGTTAAATTTCCACTTAATGCAATCCACAATTTTACCATTATGCACATTGTCAAAATTCTTACTCTCTCCCTAGTGTTTATAAACAAGGATCTTAATCATTCTAATAAAAATTATAAATAGTAAATCCTGTGTGAATTTAGGGAAAATTTCTAATAGTTTTTCAATAGTGGCCTAACCCATTGAACTGTGGAGGCCCACAGAGGCTTCCTAGTGAGATCTGAGCTTGCTTTACCCAGCAGGGCCACATTAGAGGATTGTTTGACCATGTGTGTTGTTACAAGGTAATTGGAAGGTTCTGCACTTGGCTGTGCTAGGGGGAGGTCTTTTGCTCCACTCCTTGGCATTCCTATAAAAGACCCTTTAGAAGAGACAGAGGGGCCAGTGGATGTTGATCCAGGCCCTTCTAGGGCTATCCTGTGTTTCTATCTGTTTCTCTCCCCTCTATCCTTCTATCTAAATTTTTCTCACTCCTCCCTCCTCAAGAGTACCCTGGGGAAAAAGTGGGAGCAGACCTCCCACAGAGAAATGGGTGGGCTTCCCACATTGAACCTGAAGATACATTACTTCACCATGGACAAATAGACTACAGAAATAACGTTTTTAAAAAGTTACTCTTTTTAATTCCCAAACCAGATGAGAAATGTACTATTTCTCTCTGTTAAAACAAAACGTAACACTTTCAAACTTTTCTTCTTAGATATCTCTTGGAAGAATATATCGTATTTATTTATTTATTTATTTGTTTGTTTGTTTGTTTGTTTATTTTACATCCCAAATGCAGTGCCCTCTCTGTCCTTTCCTCTCATTAACTCCCCCTACCTCCTCTCTGCCCACCCCCATCCAATCCTTCTCCGTTTCTGTTCAGAAAAGGGAAAGCTTCTCATGAATATCAACAAAACATGACAAATCAGGTTGCACTAAGACTAAGTACCTCCCCTTGAATTAAGGCTGAGCAAAGCAACACAGTGTGAGGAATAGGGACCCAAAGCCAGCAAAAACGGTTAGAGACAGTCCTGATCTCACTGTTAGGAGTCCCCCACGAAGACCAAGCTCCACAACTGTCCCACATATGCAGAGTGCCTACCAGTTCCTAGGTAGCTTTACCCTAGGTAGTTAAGACTCTGTGAGCTCCTATGAGCCCAGGTTAGTTGAGTTTGTGGGTTTTCTTGTGATGCCCTTCACCCCTCTGGCTCCTACAATCCTTCCTCGCGTTCTTCACCAGGATTTCCTGAGCTCTGCCTACTCTTTGGTGGTGAGTCTACATCTGTTTCCACCAGTTACTGGACGAAGCCTCTCTGATGACAACTGGGGAAGGCACCAATCTATCTGTATAGCAAAATATCGTAAGGCATCATTACAGTGACATGTTTTTCTCCAGTTGTGTTTGATTCTATCCTAGGTCTCTGGGTCATCAAGCCTTTGGGTTCTGGTGCTCCAGGCAGTGTCAGGGGTGGGCTAAATCTCAAGGCATGGGTGTCAGGCTGGACCAGTCATTGGTCGGCCACTCCTGCAGACTCCATGCCACCCTTACCCAAGCACGTATCATAGGCAGGACAGACTGAAGGTCAAAGGTTATGTGGCTTGATTAGTGTCCCAATATCTCCACTGGAAATCTTGTGTGGTCACAAGAGATGCCCTATTCAGGCTACATATCTGCTATGCCCTGTACAGGCTACATATCTGCTATTGTTAGGAGTCTTAGCTTGAGTCATTCTTGTTGATTACTGGGAAATTCCCTTGCATCAGGTTTTTATGTGATGCCAAAATATTCCCCCCTTCCAGTCGTTTATTTTAGTACTCTTTCC
>CABHPH010131040.1:0-43905 GCA_902168325.1 Peromyscus nudipes | reverse complement strand
CCCCCCCCCCCCCCCCCCCCCCCCCCCCCCCCCCGTCTACACATGAAATCTCTTCTATTTGCCCTTCCCAGAGAGATCCAAACATCTCTCCCTTGAGCTCTCCTTATTACCTAGTCTCTCTGGATCTGTGGATTGTAGTATGGTTATGCTATACTGCATAGCCAATATTCACTTATAAGTGAGTACATAATGTGTTTGTCTTTCTGGGTCAGGGTTAACTCACTCAAAAATATGGAGCAGCTTGAGAACTGACTTTTCCTGCAAAGCCATACTGAAGACACCACCCATTTATCCTGCCTTCTCAACCTTTCAAAATTCCCCCTGGGTATTTTGCTTTTCCAAACATCCAAGAAATCTGGGACACTATGTAAAGACCAAACACAAGAATAATAGGAATAGAAGAAGGAGAAGAATCCCAATCCCAAAAAATGAGAACATATATTCAAAAATATCATAGAAGAAAATTTTCCTAACCTAAAGAAAGACATGCCTATAAATGTACAAGAAGCTTACAGAACACCAAATAGGTCAGACCAAAAATGAAAGGCCCTATACTACATAATATTCATACAGAACAAAGAAAGAATATTAAAAGCTGCAAGGGGGAAAAGCCAAGTAACATACAAAGGCAGACCTTTTAGAATTGCACCTGTCTTCCCAATGGAGACAGGATTATGATAGATGGGACTCTTATTTATTTTCATTTTTTATTTTGTTTGCTTTGGAAGGTTCAAATCAGTTTTGTGAGGGCAAGGGGGAAATAAAGTGGCTCAAATCAATCAGACATGCAGGAGTACGCCCGTAACCCTAGAGTATCAACTTGACTCTTGGGCCAGCCTGAGTTACACAGCAAGTACAAGGCTAGCCCGGACCACATTGCAATGCCTTGCATCAAAAATTCCAAGTGAGGCAATCGTGGATGCACCACATTTAAACATAAAACTTTAGCACACTGTTTTTCAGAACATGCCGCAAAATGACACAGCTGAGGTGTTCTTAGGTGAGTGATTCATGGGGCCTATATGATTTTCCAAAAACAGATGAGAATGCCCTGGGAGAGAATGGGAAGAAGAAGAATTAACAGTGTAAACACTCAGTGTTTACAGTGTATGTGTCTAAGTAAATATGCATAAAAGGAAGCAGATTTCAGGAAAAAGATGAGAAGACAGCAAAAGGCTGTCAGGTAGAAACAGTGACACCAAGAACTGAAATTGCCTTAGGATGATGCAAAGGTCTCTGTGCTTCCTGGGAGCAGGTATTGGCTGGATATGTTTAAAACCTGTTTCTGTTTAAATTTGACTGTAGTGTATGAGCCATAAATGTGAGCAGATAGTCACTGATTAATGTTGGGTAAGTGAATGGCCACAGGGATCAAATAGCACTTCTCTCCTTACGATTTCTACACAAATCAAGCATGGCAGATTCAGGACATTTGATTATCATAATGCAATTCATGTAGATGATCTTGAAAAATATGTCTTGATAATTCAACTTCAATAGATCCCAATTGTTCTTTCAATTAGTTATTGTCATAGTTTGAAAGATATAATTCATTCTGAGTTTGAGATCCTGGCTAAAATTTTATACCAAATGTGTAAGTGTTTTTTTATAAATATTTTAGAATAAAAGATTATTATTTTATAATAATAATAAATATTACTAATAATTAGAATAAAAGAATTGGATACTTGGTACTTACTATAAATTACAACTTTTATTAAATAAAAGCGAAGGTCAGAAATAATGCAAGACAGAATATGATGCCAATGACTATCAGAAATAAAATTAAAAAACAAATATTTTGTAGTATTTTGTACTTTAATGTTTCTGAAGTATATTGATTTTAATCTATAACCCAATATCCTCAAAGCCCACTGGAAAATAAATAATCGATATAAAATAGAACCCCTCTATTATGCAATTTTGTACCTGCATCCTCCTCCAGGTCAGGAAAGAAAAGACTGGACAACAGATGTGAATGCCTTGAGTAAGAATGGGAAAAAGAAGAATTAACAGCGTAAGCACTCAGTGCTCACAGTGTATGTGTCTAGTTAAATATGTATAAAAGGAAACAGATTTCAGGAAAAAGGTGAGGTAGGAAAACAGCAAAAGGCTTCCTGTAGAAATAGTAGCACCAAGAACTGGGATTACCTTAGGATGGTGCAAAGGTCTCTGTGCTTTCAGGGAGCAGGTATTGACTGGAAAAGTTTAGAAACCTGTGTCTATGTAAACTTTACTGTACTGTATGAGCCACAAATGTGGGCAGATAGTCACTGACACATTTATACAATCTACCAGGTTTAACTTGGGTTCCTCAACCAGTATAAGACCTAGGCTGACTTCCTGTCTACAATGGAAAGGAACTTTAGATTTGGGACAGGATCCTCCCTACCTGTCGCCCAAACACAGGACTCCCCCCCCACCATCAAATCCAACCTTTCCATCAAGACAGATTTATCCCACACTACAAGCTTGAAACAGGGAGCACATCCTATATATCAGCCCAGGCTCCTCAGTCCACCTGACTTTGTTCTACCTAAGATATTCTAGCCTCTAGGCCCAACCTGCCCCTATTATGTCTCTTCTTCCTCAGCATGCTCTGTCTAAAACAAACTCAGAAACAACAAAAGAAGTCCACCTGCCCAGATCCCAGGGAAAGAATATGGACAATATGAACAATAAAGTCAGTCGCTTCTATTCAAATCCTAACAGTCATATAGAAATGTTTGGCAAAGAGAATCATCAAGATGAACTCCAGGACACAGAATCTAAAAGAACAAACACAAACTTCAGCAAGAATTCAAGGAGTTTAAAGAAGACACAAACAGACAGGTGGATGAAATGAAGGAGAAAGAGCTTAAGGAGAATAAACACTCGAGTGATGCCCAAGAAAACACAAGTATATGGCTAATACAAAGTATGAAGACAATCTAGGACTTGAGAACAGAATTAAGTTAGGAGACAGAAACATTGAAAAGGAATCAAGCTGAAATAAAGACAGAATTGAAAAAAACCCATATCTCAACTAGAAAACTCAAAGGAAAACATTACAAAACAAATTAATCAAAAAGAAAATAGAATATTAGGTCTCAAAGATAAAGTAGATGATCTAGACAAAATAATCAAGGAACATAAGGAACAAAAACTTTAAAAAAGTAAAACAGGAAAGGAACACATAGAAAAAATGTGGGGCATCATGAAAAGAACAATCTTGAATTGTAGCCATAGATGATGAAAAATAATACTAAGTCAATGGCATGGATCAGGTCTTCAATAAGATCATAAAAGGAAATTTTCCAAATGGAAGACTCTCTCATACAATACAAGAAGGAAACAGAACACCAAAGAGATAAGACCAGAAAAGAAAATCCCTGAAGTATATCATAATTAAAACACTAAGTATACATAATAAATAATGTATACCAAAGCTGCAAAAGAAAAAAAAATAATGAGTCACATATAAGGAAAAACCAATCAAAGAACATCTGCTTTCTCAATGAAAGTTGAAAGCTAAAAGAGCCTGGAGCATTGCATTCCAAGTCTGAAAAGACTATGATGACAAATCTAGAATAATATACCCAGCAAAACTATCTGCTATGATTAAAGGAGAAAGAAAACTTTCCACAACATTAAAAAAAAAAAAAACCTCAAAGGATTCACATCCAACAAACCAAACCTAAAGAAAACAGGAAGTATTATTTAAGGCTGAAAAGAGGAAAAGGCATAGCAGATGGGCTGTGGAAAGAAATAAAAAGCCATAAGTATTAAAACACAATATACTGAGACCATAACTGCCAGAAAACCAGGTAGGCTGTTGATAGATCTTCTCCTGTCTCTGTGTTTCCCCAGACTCAATTCCCCCGTCTTCTGCCTGGAGCTGCAGTAGAACACCAGCTGCAGCCTTTCCTCTCCCCTCCCCAGAACCATGGCCACTTTGCCTGTGGACCACAGAAGCCATCTCCTTCTAACCCTGCCCCTTCCCTTGACACTGTATCCCAGACCCCAACTCCAGCAGGTACTTACTGATAACCTAAGGGCTATTTAACCCAGGGAAAGAAGTAGGATGAAGGGAGACAGGCCCACACCTCTCATACTGCTCCAATTCCCCTAGTCTCATCCTCAGCTCGGTAGCTAGAAATCTCCTGTGGAATCCTTTTCCTCTCTGACCCCATACCCAAAGAATCATGAAGTGCTTATCTTTCAACCTTCTTTCCCACAACCTATCCCAATTACTCAGCCTCCAATATCAGCAGGCATTCTCAATTAACACACCAGCTGGCTGAACAGAACAGAAAAACGGGCAATACACAACCACAGCACCCTGTAAATCCAGAGAAGAAACAGAAACCAAGGAACAAAACACCCAGCCAACAAGACAAATCCATAAATCAGCACCCATACCTTTAATCATCCCAAACTCAGATTCTAGATACCAACATAAAAACGCAATCAACAACAGTCAGAGCAATATGTCTCCATCAGAGTCCAGCAATCCTACCACAGCAAGCCCTGAATATTCCAACAGAGCTGAAACACAAGAAAAAGAAATTAAAGGCAACTATATGAAGATGATAGAGGTCCTTAAAGAGGAAATTAATAAATCCCTTAAAATTTTTTCAGGAAAACACAAACAAACAGTATAAAGAAATAATAAAGCTGTTTGAAATCTGAAGTTGGAAAAAGAGTCATGAAGGAAAACCCAAAATAAGGGGTTTCTGGAAATGAAAATTTAGGAAGTCAAAGAGGAACTACAGAGGAAAGCTTCACCAACAGTATAAGACATGGAAGAGCGAATCTTGGGTGTTGACATAATAGAAGCAATGGATGCACTTGTCAAAGAAAATGTTAAATCTAAAAAATGTCCTGGCACAAAACATCCAGGAAATCTGGGATACTATAAAAAAGACCAAACCTAAGAATAATAGGTATAGAAGAAAAAGAAGAAATCCAGTCAAAGGCCCAGAAAATGTTTTCAGCAAAATCATAGAAGAAAATTTTCCTAACCTAAAGAAAGAGATGCTTATAAAAGTATAAGAAGCATCAAAAAGACTAGATCAGAAAAAAGTCTACTCACCACATAATAATCAAAATACTAAGCAAACAGAACAAGGGAAAAGATGGAGCAATATATAAAGGTAGACTTACCGGAATTACACCTGATTTCTCAATGGAGATTCTAAATGGCAGAAGGTCCTGGACAGATGTGCTACAGACTCTAAGAGACCATAGATGCCAGCCCAGACTACTACACCCAACAAAACTCTCGATCACTATAGATTGAGAAAATAAAGTATTTCATGATAAAGTCAAATTTAAACAATATATATCTATAGATTCAACCCTACAGAAGGTGCTTCAGTAGGAAAATTTCAACCTACTTTCAAAGAAGAGTTGATGTTAATACTCTTCAAATTATTCCACAAAATAAAAGCCGAAGGAACATTGCCCAAACTACATAAGGACTCAACAAAGACAGAGAGTTACATACCAATTTCCCTTATAAACACAGATGCAAAGATACTCAATAAAATACTTGCAAACTGAATCCAAGAATACATCAAAAAGATCATCCACCATGATGCAGGAATGGTTCAATACATAAAAATCAGTCAATGTAATTCTCCATATAAACAAACTTAAAGAAAAAAAAACCATATGATCATCTCATTAGATACAAAAAAAAATTCTCTTGGCAAAATAAACACCCCCTTCATGACAAAAGTCCTGGAGAGATTAGGGATATAAGGGACATACCTAAACATAATAAAGGCAATATTATAACAGCAAGCCTATAGCCAGCATCAAGGTAAAGAGAGAGAAACCCAAAGCGATTCCCCCAAAATCAGGAATAAGATAGGGCTATTCACTCTCTCCATATCTATTCAATATAGCACTTGAAGTTTTACCTAGAGCAATAAGAAAACTGAAGGAGATCAGGGGATACAAACTGGAGAGGAAGAAGTCAAAAGCATAATTAGTTGCAGGTGATATGACAGTATATAGAAGTGGCCCTAAAACCCCATCAGGGAACTCCTACAGCTAATAAATACTTTCAGGGAATTACCTCAAAAAATCAGTCTACTCCTATATAAAAATGAAAAAAAAGGAAATGAGAAAGAAATTAGGGAAACACCATCTTTCACAATAGCCTCAAACATTATAAAATATTTTCAGCTAACTCTAACCAAACAAGTGAAAGACTTGCTTAATTAAAAACTTCAAGTCTTTGTAGAAAGAAATTGGAGAAGATATAAGAAGACAGAAAGATCTCCCATGTTTATCGTAGTAGTAACACATAAAAAATGGTAATACTACAAAAAGCAATCTACAGGATTAAAACAATCACCATCAAAATCCCAACACAATTCTTTATAGATCTTGAAAGAACAATACTCAACTTCATATGGAAAAACAAAAAATCCAGGATAGCTAAAACAGTCCTGAACAATAAAAGAACTTCCAGAAATATCACCACCCTTGATTTCAAGCTGTACTGCAGAGCTATTGTAATAATAACCCTGTGGTATTGGAATAAAAATGGACACATTGATCAGTGGAATTGAAATGAAGACCCAGACATAAATTCAAACACATATGGACACCTGATTTTTTATTTTTAAAAAGGCCAGAAATACATACTGGAATAAAGACAACATCTTCAACAAATGGTACTTGCCCAACTGGAAATCAGCATGAAGAAGAATGCAAACAGACCCTTTTTTCCATTCTGAATAAAACTCAGTCCAAGTGGATCAAAACCCTCAACCTAAACCAGACACACTGAATCTGATAGAAGAGAAGATGTGGGATAGCTTTGAACACATTGGCATAGGAGAAGACTGTCTGACAGTACAGGCATTCAGATCAACAGGAAACTGATAGTGCAGACACTCAGATAAACAATTAATACATAAGACCTCATGAAACTGAAAAGCTTCTATAAGGCAAAGAAGACTGGAATTTGGAAAAAACAGCAGCCTACAAAATGTGAAAAGATTTTTAACAACCCCACACCTGACAGAAGGCTAATATTCAAAATATATAAAGAAATTAGATACTAGGAAAACAAATAATGCAATTAAAAATATGGAACAGATCTAAATAAAGAATTCTCAATAAAGGAATCTCAAATGGCTAAGAACCATTTAAAGAAATGTTCAACACCCTTAGCCATCAGGGAAATGCAAATCAAAACTTTCAGATTCCATCTTACATTTGTCACAATGGCTAAGGTCAATAACACAGGTGACAGCTCATTCTAGAGAGGTCCTAGAGTAAGGGGAATGCTCCTCCATTGCTGATAGAAGTGCAAATTACATCCACTATGAAAATCAATATGGCAGTTACTCAGAAATTTGGGACTTGATCTACCTCAAGACACACTTACACCATTCTTGGGCATATATTTAAAGGATGCTCCATCCTACCACAAAGACACTTGATCAAGCATGTTCATTGCAGCTTTATTCATAATAATCAGAAACTGGAAACAACCTATATCTTCTTCAACCAAAGAATGGATGAGGAAAAGATGGTACATTTATGCAATGGAGTATTACTCAACTGTTAACAACAATGACATCATGAAATTCGCAGGCAACTGGATGGAACTAGAAAAATAATCTTCCTGAGTGAGATAACCCAGACCCAGAAAGACAAACATGGTATGTATTTACTTAGAAGTGGATATTAGCTGTTAAGTAAGTGATAAGCAAGCAACAATCCACAGACTCAGAGAGGTTAGGTTAAGAGGAGGGGGAAATAGAATAGTTTTTTTTGGTGGACTAGAGGCAGATTGTGGTAGGAGTTGGGGGATAAGGTGGGGAGGAGATGGGTAGGGGAAGAGAGTATTGGATGGGTAGGGGAAGAGAGTATTGGGAGAGATGGCTGGAATTAGGAGGGTGTTGCTGAGAACTAGTGCAGTAGAAACTTCCTGGAATCTATGAAGTTGGTCCTAAAGAGGACTCTTAGCAATATAGAATATGGAGTCTCATCTGGTCATCTCTTGTAGCCAGATGAGGCTTACGGTGGAGCGACTAAGTTGCATTCAACTGAGTTGTTGACCAAGGGGATCTGCTGTGAATGATTGTTTGATAAATAAAACACTGATTGGCCAGTAGCCTGGCAGGAAGTATAGGTGGGACTAGCAGAGAGGAAAAAAAGAAAGGACAGGAAGGCAGGGAGGAGAGACATGAGCTGCCGTCCAGGGAGCATCATATAGAGGCAACAGGTAAAGCCACGGAACATGTGGCGACATATAGATTAACAAAATTGGGCTTAGTATAAGAGTAAGAGCTAGACAATGGTAGGCCTGAGCTAATGGCCAAGCAGTTTAAATAATAGAAGAGTCGGTGTGTTTATTTTATAAGTGGGCACCGGGACTGGCGGGGTTTGGTGAGAGCTGGAGAGAAACTCTCCAGCTACAGGGATCCCTAAATAATTCAGGCTGTTGTAAAGACAAAAGGCAAGGCTGCTCTCTGCAAGCTGACAATGGGGCACATTACTGAACACAATGCCCATACAACTCAATGAACCTAAAGAAGTTGAACAGGTGCCTACATGGAGCCAACATTCTACTCTCTTTGGTGTGGGAAGGTACTCCGTAAGCTACCAAAAGAGAAATATGGACACCAACCCAGCCACAAAACCTTTGACTTACAATCTGTCATGCCTGCAAAATATGCCAGGGCAATGGTGGCATAGAAGTTATGGGAGTAGCCAAACAATATCTGATTTAACCTAAGTCCCATTTCACAAGAATGAATCCATACCTACCATTGCTTGAGTAACTAAGAACCAAAGACTAGATAGTCCAGACACCTAGGGCAAAACCAAACACTATTGTCCTAAATAAATAAATATGTAAATATCAATAAAATGATTCCTAATGATATTCTGCTATCCTCATAGATAAGTACCTTATCTACTCATTATCAGAGAGGCTTCCTCTCACAGCAAATGGGAACAGATAAAAAGACTCACAGCCAGGCACTATGCAGAAAGAGAGTCTAAATTGGAGGTCCCCATCACATCCCTCCCCTCAAAGTTCAAGGAATCCCACAGAAGAGGATGTGGAAAGATTGTAAGAGCCAGAGGGCATGGAGGACACCAGGAGACCAAGGCCCTCTGAGTGAACTAAACAAGGCACATATGACCTCACAGAGACTGAAGTAGTAAACACAGGACTTACACTGGTTTGCACCAGGTCCTCTGTGTATAATTAGCTTAGTATTTTTATAGGACTTCTGACTGTGAGAATGAGTTGGTCTCTGATTGTTGTGCCTGCTCCTGGGCTCTGTTCCTCCTGCTGGATTGCTGTGTCCAATTTCATTATGATCAGCCTTTGCTTTATCTTTTATACTTTATTTTGTCATGTTTGGTTGTCACCTCTTAGAAACCTGTTCTTTTCTAATGAGAGACAAAAAGGGAATGGATCTGGAGATGAGGGGAAGTGGAGAGGTATGGGGTTTCCTTTTCCCTTGAGGTCTTTTGGCTAGCAGTCCATGAGGACAAAAGGACAGAAGTGGCGACAGACCTTTGTGTGGCCTGTGAACATGGCAGAAATAGCCTTTTAGAGACAGCTTCTGTGAGACAACTCAACTCTATTCCAGAATGAGGAGAGATATAAAGGATGGAGACAGAGGCTGAGACATCTCATAATTTGACTAAACAACATGTTCTTATCATAAGGCTCCTAGCACAAGTCTAAACCATGAGTAGCAGGGGAAAAACTTATGCAGAGGACTGTGTCAAAGATTACATTAGAGATAAGTCAGGTATCCAGTCCTAGAGACAAGGTTAGGTAGAGAACAGAGAAGTCCCCTGCCTTGGGGAGGGAGTCCTCCACGTTGTAGAGCTTGGAAGGGGCTGTCAGGCCATGGTAGACTGTAACATCTGCCATCAGGACCTCCCAATAAAGAGGAACTGGGAGGAGTAGAGGGAATGGAAACCTCTAATCAGGATATATTGTGTGAGAAAGAATCTATTTTCAATAAAATTTAAAAAAATAAAATAAAACACAATATACCACTGACAACACAAATATCACCACCACAAATCAACAACATGATGACCACAACTAATACACACATCTCAATTATAATTTTCATATCAGTGGCTGTAGTTCTCCAATCAACTGTCACAGGCTTATTGAATGGATCAAGAAACAATATTCATCTCTGTATTCCGTCCAAGAAACACATTCTAGTTTTAAAGATAAGTACCACCTCAGAATAAAAAGATGGGCAAAAGTATTACAATCAAACTGGATCATGGAGCAAGCAGGCATCAATATCCTAGTATCTGACAAAATAAACTATAAAATAAAACTAATCAGAAGAGATTAAGAGGAACAATTCATTTTAATCAAGGGAACAGTTAACCAAGATGATGTTACTATCCTAAATATATATGCACTGATGTCTGGGGCACCTAATTTCATAAAATATATACAATGGATTTCATCAATTCATTAATATTAGGTTACTTGAATACCCCACTTTTTCCAATAGACAGGTTATCTGGACAAAGTAAACTGGAAGACACCAGATTTATTTGACATCATATATCAATGAGATTTAACAGCTATCTATAGAATATTCTATCTAAACACTAAAAAACACATGTTCTATTCAGCAACACATGGACACTTTTCTGAAACAGAACACATCCAGGGACACAATACAAATCTTTAAGAATTCAAAAAAACTGAAATGACTCCTTGTATCCTATCTGACCATAATGCAGTAAAACTGACAGAGAAAAATTCACTAGAAAATATGAAAACTCATGGTGATTAAGAAATTCTTAACTGAATGATGAGTAGGTAAAAGAAGAAATTAAAAAAGAAATAAAAGACTTACTGGAACTGAATAAAAATGAAAACACAAGACAACCAAAACCTTTGGGGCACATTAAAAGTAGTCAATTGAGGGAAATATATAATTCAATGTGTCTAGACTAAGAAAGTCTGTAAAAGCACAAACAAATGGCTTAATTATGTAACTCAAAAAGGAGAAAAATAAGAACAAAACAAATCCAAACCTGGTTGACAGGAAGAAATAATAAAAATCAGAGCAGAAATAAATGAAATAGAAACAAAGAAAATAATACAAAGAGTCAACAAATCTAAGAGATGTTTTTTAAAGAAGATAAACAAAATTGACAGATCCTTGGCCCAATTAATCAAAAGAAAGAAAGAGAAAAGTCAAATCACTAAAATCAGAAATGAACAAAGAAATATTATAGAAGAAAGGATGAGGAGGGTAAAGGAGAACAGCAGGATACAAGTAATCTGACGGGGGAGTGGGAAAGGGGGAACTCTGTAGGCAGGAAAAAGAGGTAAATACAGAAGACTAGGGGTGAAATAGCAAAAATGGTGCCTGAAAAGGCTGCTGGAAATCATATTATTAACTATTTACCTTAAAAGTGCCTACAAAACATAAATATGCACATGCAACTTTAATAAACTTTTCTCATCTGGGCTGACAGTGCTCACTCTCAGAGCCAAAGACCACCTAACAAATACCCCAGAGCTAGACATGAGACACTCCCTTTTGAGTTGTTCTATCAAGGCTGTCCAAAGGACCACCAAATACAGCATACTTCTGTTGCTATATTTATTTATATTTACATTTATTGCCTCGTAGAGATGGAAGGTAAGTCCCAATTGCAGAAGACACTATGTTCTTCAGAAACAGGGCCCAGAGACATCTCAGCTGGAACTGCCCTTCATGCCTCCTCCCTGAGAACTAGCTTTTATGATACCAAAAGGCACCATACAGACTTTCAAAGGATGGAAAAAAAACAACAGCTCTACCAAGCTCTGATACCTATGAACCGAATCACATCAAAGACCATCACAGCATGATGACCCTAAAAATGCAGTTGTGTTATACATACCTTGGTGGTAACCGACAGCTCTTTAATTTGAACTTAAGATATGCTCAGAAAAAGGGAAAAAATGCCTTGTCCTGGAAAACTAACTAAAGTGTCAGTGAAGTCATGATTATTGGAGAAGAATCTACAACCACTAGTTTATTAAACTGGCATAATCCCTAACAACAATCTATAATTTTTTATCCTTATACCCACGGATAAGTATAGTCCTCACCCCTCATCAAGGAAACTACTATTTGTAACAGATGGAGAGCACTATGGAATATCACAATCAAAACAAAATGTAGAGTTGTGGAGCCCAGTTCCAATAGACATATATAAAAAACAATTTTACACCCAAGGCTGTAGCTGGAGTTATCTCCAGTCCCACTCGGGCCCAAGTCGCTCAGACTCAAGTAAACACACAGAGACCCATATTACTTACAAACTGTATGGCCGTGGTAGGCTTCCCGTTATCTAGCTCTTATAACCTGAACCAACCCATTTCTATCAATCCATAAGTTGCCACATGACTTGTGGCTCACCAGTACTCTACATCTTACTTCTCATGGCAGCAGCTGGCAGGGTCTCCTCACCCAGCCTTCCATTTCCCAGAATTCTCCTCTCTGCTTGTCCTGCCTATATTATACTTCCTGCCTGGCTACTGGCCAATCAGCATTTTATTTATCAACCAAATCAGAGCAACACATTCACAGCATATAGAGCGATCAATATCCATAGCACAAGGCTATGGGAAGGAGGGTGGAAAGACAGTAAGAGCTGCAGGATCTAGGAGTTTGCTGTGAAACTGTCTCTTAGTAATGCCAGAACTTTTATGTATGACAAAGCCATTGTGTAGGCTTTGATATTATGTTCATTTGACAGTACAATAATTATGGGAAACAAGGACTTTCATCTCACTTTCCACATGGAAAAAGAGACAGCTCAAAAAGTTTGATAGTCTGAATGACATAGATTTTAAATCCAAGAGTTTAAATTGAGTTCTGATTTCACAGGCCACAGTCTGACTCATTATGCTTCCTTGAATGTGTATCAGGAACCATTCACATGTTTTAAATGCTCAGTACTCCACTAGTACTGCGGCTCTAGCTCAAATTACTATGCCTGAAATTGTCCACAACTCCATTCAGAAGTGAGTTCCTCTCCACATATGAGGGTATAAGATTTATGATTTCAACATAGCTAATATTTGCTTTGATCATACCTTTATGGAGCCACTGTATATTACAACTATTTTTATTGAAAAAGCAATATTCATTCAGAAAAGCAAAAATTTAATAAATATAGGGCTTGCTGAATTTTGCAAAGGAACCATGCCCTTGTCACTAAAATCTAGACCAAAAACTAGAGCCTGGCAGAGGTTTCAGAATCCCCTGTTGTTCTGTGTGTACCTTGACTCTGCCCTCACTCAAATTAGCTCACATAGTGACTGCACTTGGTTGTGGGGCGGGGGGCATCACCAAATTATTTTTCTTAATCTTTTAGGACTTAAGTAGGTGTTGAATTTCAATTTACTGATTGTCCCCAGTTAAAATAAAAATTAGCAGAACTAGGGCTTTATTTGTATTTTCTTCCATTTCATTAGTTGTTTGAGAATTTTGCGCAATGTTCTCCTTTAAATATGATGTGATAATTGAAAATATGAATGATATATGCAAATATTCCATATTCTTTAAGCTGATGCAGCTATGAGATTTTCTTTTTAAAGTTGTTGTTATATTTTGTTTGTTTTTGTTATTGGTTGGGACTTTCAAAGAGCATAGATTAGTTTGGTAGCTGTCTTGTGTTGGTTTGTTGCTGTTTGTTTGTTTGTTTGTAAGCTTGTCACAAGCTAGAATCATCAGGAAAGAGAGAACCTCAGCAGGGGAATTGACTCCATCAGATTGGTCTGTTGGCAAGTCTGTGGGAGCACTTTTTGATTAATAATTGATGTAGAGGGACCCAGCCCGCTATGAGCAGTGGAACGTCTGCCTGGTTTGTATAAGTTAAAGGCAGAGCAAACAATGATGTAAGCCACTAAGCAGCCTTTCTCCATGGCTTCTGCTTTAGTTCCTGCCTCCAGGTTCCTTAAGAACTTGAGTTCTTCTATTTCCCTCAGTGATAGATTGCCATCTAGAAGTGGTAAGATGAAATAAACTCTTTCCTCCCAAATTGCTCTTGGTCAAAGCAACAGAAATCTAACTAGAATAGACCATTTTTAAGTATTTTACATGGACTCTGTTTCAAATCACTGTGCTCCCGGAACAGATAAAGTCAGAATAACTTAACCAAACAATGCAGTTGGTGACAGAAGATCTGAGGTTCAAAACCCAACAGTTAACTTACTCATTTATCCCCCCAAAAATGGCCAATTATAGGACTTTTGTTTAATTCGATGTCTTTTAATCAATAGTCAGTGTAGCCTACGGCTTATCTATTCAACAAACATTTGCTGGCTAGTTAAATAAAGGGATGCATGAAATACAACAGACACATGCTTAAGTGCAGAGATGCTCTAGAACTGTCCCAATATAGAGTGATTTTCCTCCACAGTTTAAGTTAGTGCATTTTTATTTTCATAGCCACCAAAGGATACATTTCAATAACCCCAAAACACTCAACATTTATCAGTAATTGTAAACTCTTCATTGAATATAGTCAGGTAAACAGAGAAAATCTGTACAGAACTTGTAATGTTGTCTTACGGGTTTAGAAGAGTAGAAATTTCCTGTAACATGAACAGTCTCTGCTCTTACAACATCTCTCCGCCTCAGATCACAAAGTACTTAACTGTTCAATTCACTTTCCCCCCTCTGCTGACATTTCTTATTATTGCTGTAAGCAAGATGCCTTGATAAACACTTCTCTGCCACTTCCTGAGAAGTAGCATTTTTCTTTGGTGAAAAAAAAAAAGTTCTCCCAGAACTTGCAACCAATATTTTCATCAGTATGAAAGATTAAGCAAGAAAGGCAACATCAGTAAATGCCAAGGTTGATCCTTCAGACTTAGTAATAGTTAAAATTTTAGAGGTCAATGAGCTGAGCTCACTGTGGCTTATAGAAGTAAAATGAACTGGCCAACATTCTATGCCATCTTCCTTCCAAATTCTCAGACTCGTGTTCATACCAGCCCAAATTAGACCCACCACCTCTTCCCTGACAGTTGAGAGCCAGTCAGTGCATGGCCTCACTGGATCCTGGTTCGTGTTCATTATTTGTGTCTCTCTAGTTTAGTCAGGGCAAGTGGATCCATGTTCCAAATCCTGCCCTTCTCCAGTATCCTTGCTCTGTTACAAACAGCACATGCAATAGTGACCATGTGGCAACGAACTAGAAACCAGAAACTTCTTAAAGTTAAGGAAAATATTTCTTACATTAGGTGAGTCTGTGCTTTTACTAATGAAGATTTTGTCCAGGTTTCACTTAATAAATGATCCTCACACTACATCAATCTTGAAACATATCTCTCAAGGACTGAAGATATAACTCAGCCTCTGGGTCAGTTCCTAGTTTACAGTCATCTTTAATTTGAACTCCAGAGGATCTGACACCCTCTTCCGTCCTCAAGTGTTTGCATACATGGTGCAGATACATCCATAGGCAAAGCACCCACACACATTAAATAAAAATAAAGAAAAAATTAAAATATACTTATCATGTTTATTTAAAACAGCTTTGCCTCTTTGTGCTAGTACACATCACAGATGATTAGGTTATGTTTAGGAATATATATGTACCTACATATACAAGTATGCAATAACAACAATAAAAAAGACATGAATTTGAAAGAGAGCAAGATATATGAGAGGGTTTGGAGGGAGGAAAGGTAAGGGAGAAATGTTGCAATCATATTATCTCCAAAAAAACCCAAACAAAAAACAAAAGAATTTTTACAAAAGAAATGGAGACATGGCTCTAAGAACATGCCCAACTTCATATAGAAACCTGAACAGTGTTGAACCTATTTTCTAATCCCAAGAAATAGTATATTACCAGAAACAATTAAGTTAATGATTTGAGAGGAAGAGGTTATCCTAGATTAACTACATTATACAGTATAATTGCAGTATTTTAATGGGGAAGATGGTCTGGTCCGAGTAAACACAATTTGAAAACAAGCAGAAAGAGGCGGAGTTTGAAGGATGGTATACCACTGGCAGGGGGATGGTACTATGAGCCAATGAATGCACGCTGTCTCTGAAAACCAGCCAAGGCAATGGGACAAATTCTCCACTTAAGTTGGAGAAGTATAGCCCTACTAATCCATTTTATAATTTTAACCTCCAGAACGATAAGAGAATACATTTGCAATGTCTGTTACTTTTACATAAAAAATAAGAAACTAATTTTCATCATGTTAAAAATGTGTGGGAGAAGAAACTCAGACTTGCAGACAATAGATCAGAAGAGATGAGGAGATGCTCAGAATAAAGTTGAAAAGTGATTTAATAGCTACTAAAATAGGTCAAGAATTTCAGTCAAATACCTAGACAGAAACAAATGGGTGAAATATTGAAATTTTTCTTTGGTTTTTATATCATTTGAATACAATAATATTCAGTTGTACAGAACGATGAAATTCTGTGTAGCTTTCATTGTATTCATTGATGTCATCCAAATTCAGATTAAACTATCACAAATCCATATAGTGAAGATCTCTGCATGATGTACTATAGATTAATGAATATCCACTGATTTTTAGAAAATCTGCAGTCATAAGAGGGAAATTTACTTATGCTTGCTCAGGCTGGTATGTGTATGTTCAGTCACCATCTGGTTCTATATTGAAAGAGTTACTATTAACAAAAAAATCAAGGCCCTTGAACAAAATTTGAAATTTAAATATGCATTCTGCTGCATGAAATTCTTTCAGTCAGCTAGATGTTCTGCAGTGTCACCCGGAGGCAAGTTCCAAAGGGAGCTTTGTATGAAGCTGCAATTGACAAAGCCAGGAAGCAAGTGTAAACATGAGGCATGTAGAAGAATGACCCACCAAAGCATACTTACTTCCTAAGAACTTGACCCTTGTGGGTTTTACATGACATAACGTGACTTTTAGGGGTGTGGATGTTGTTTAGTGATGGTACATTTACCTAGCATGGGCTAGGACCCGTGCTCCCTTCCCAACACAGCAAAAGGGTAGGGAAGGGCTTTGCAGAGTTGACTCCATTAATGACAATAAAACAAGGAGATCATCTTGGATTGGCTGGTTGGGCCTTAAATGCAATCACGTGTGACTGCAAGAGATTTAGGAGATGAAGCTGAAGAGACAGACTTGAGGATGTGGCTACAAGCGAAAGGAGGCTGACCTCATTCAGTTGATGGAGGCAAGAAACAGACTTTCCTTTAGAAGTTCCAGAGGGACTAAAACTCAGCAGATAGACTGACTTCAGAAAATTTCACTGATCTCTGCATGTTTGACCTCCTGAACTGATCTCTAGTTTTAAATACTCAGATATGGTAACTCCTGAGCTAAGAAACAAATAGATTCTGGTGCCTTAGCATTAAGTACCTAAAATCTGTCGTAATGAACACCTAAAAACTCTTCACTTAACCAGAAGCTTAAAAACTAGGACAAGCATTATAACAAAGCAATACAAAAACAACAGTAACACTAACAAAATGATAAAATACTATTGTGACGAACACTGTACCCCCAAATGAGGAACTGGAGTTCAGTAATGTGTAGAGGCTGAGAGAATGATGAGGTACAACATGGAAGGCCTAGACTGCCTTGAACAGACTGAGGGTAGCAACTCAAGCATTAAACTCTGTGCTAACAAGCACTGAAGAGAAAGAGAGTGTAACGGAGAAGGTCTAGTTATCTTACAGAATGCACATGTCAACTTAATTCAAGACTGACAGTAAGATGAGAAGTCAGTGGTCCACTTCTGGGCCCTCAGTCAGAAATAAAGGAGGATGATCTGGAAAATTGGATGAAAGAACATTCTTTTTAATAAATTAATTTATTCTTTGGAAGTTTCATATCTGTTTATATGCATTCTGGTTACACTCAGCACCCATGCTTCTTACCTTGCTCCTCTTCCCAATGAGTCCAGCTCCCACTATCACGTTTTTTTTTGTTTTGTTTGACTAATTTATTTGTTTTTTGGCCTGCTGGTTTTAACCAGGACTACCTGTATTGGCATGGGTGTTGGGCTATCCTCTGGAGTGTGAGCAATTCACTAATATTTACACCATGGAAGACAATGACTTCCCATCCTCCAGTAGCCATCAACTCTCAGTAGCCTCCTGCAGAAAGGCTGACTCTATGGGCCCTTCTCCCATCCATCACTAAATGTTGGGTCTTGTCTTGTGCAAACCCTATGCAAACAACAGTAACATCTACATGTTCCTGAGTGTAATGACCACACCATGCCCAGAAGATAACACTTTGTGACATTCCTGCCTATTGTCCAACCTTTACTTTCTTTCTACCTCCTCTTCCATAATGTTCCCCAAGCTTTGGAAGGGGTGCTATGGATGTCCTCTTGATGGCTGAGCACTCAGCACTCACTTATTTTAAACACCTTGAATCTCTGTATGAACTTTCACTGCAGAAACATACTTCTCTGACAGAGGCTGAGGCTAATGCTAGTCTAGGCATATAAATGGAAGGCATTTAGGAGGCATTTTGATGACATGACCTTTTAGCAAAACAGAAGCAGTAAATTCACTTCTGTTGGCCTAGGAACTGACCGGTCACAAGCCTTTGACCATTGCCATAGTACCAAGCCAGAGAATCCTACTTATACACAATAGCCTTCCCCATTATCTGTGAGTGGTATGTTTCAAAAATCTACCCTCCCAATTAATGTCTGAATCTATGGGTGATAGCAAATCTTGCGTGTATTCTATTTTTTCCTATGTCCTCAGCAGCATTGACACACAGCATCAGAAAAATCTGTTGTTGCACATTCTGTGACATGGTACCCCATGAGATATAGCAGATAATCTGGTAACCAAGGATGATGAGACAAAGAAGTACGTTGGAAGATTTTACCATCCTACTCAGAATAATACAATTTTAAATATGTTTAAATTCTACAGTTTTCCATCTAATATTGATTTTTGGACTATGTTTCGTTATCTGTCTGTTACCTATAATGAATAAGAGGAAAGAGATTACCTAGGAAGTATGTTGAACAAATAAGACACAAAATGAGATGTGGTGAGACTGTCAATCCAAATCAGAAAAGATGGTAATGCTAGGAGATTCCTTCATGGTAAAGAGTGCGCTGAGAAGAACTTGCCTTGGCTGCGGTTGGATGTATTAGCTGGAACCTCAAAGGATCAAAAGGTAAGAATATTCCTTCAGTTAGACTATTCATTGAAGATTAAACATGTGACTCATTGGTTGCCTTAAACATCTCAGCAACAGCCTAACATAGAGATGAGACTGTTATAGGAAAGCTATTCAAATGGTATTTACTGGTCTCTAAGTATTATTCTCTAAGCAAGTGGTTTTAATATACATTAATTTTTTCATGTTAATACCTTGTGAATACAGAATAATTATATCCACTTTATATGTGCAATATATGTGAGAGAATTTTTTATTATAGGTAACAGAGAGTACCTAATTCAAAAGAAGCATGAATAGAATGTTAATAGGCAGCTCACAGAGCTAAAGTAGAAAATGAAAAAGCAAAATACCCAGAGGAATTTTGAAGGGTTGAGAAGGCAGGATAAATGGGTGGTGTCTTCAGTATGGCTTTGCAGAATAAGTCAGTTCTCAAGCTGTTCCATATTTCTGCTTCTTTGATCAAAAGTTTGCCTCCCTGTAGAGTGAGGCTGGTACATTCAATTTGTATGGAGAATCCCATGTCTTAGGAGGGGTGAATACTAGAAATGAAAGTTTCATCAAGAACATATGCAGCAGGTGGATGATTATGTAACTTAGTAATAGACTGCCTTGCTTGATCCCCAGAACTATGAAACAAAACAAAAGCCACACAACAAGAAAGAGTAGTTACCAAAGAATAAAATAAGATACAAACAAAAGGTAGAATGCATGCCAAGCAAGACCAAACACACACACACACACATACATACACACACACACAGAGAGAGAGAGAGAGAGAGAGAGAGAGAGAGAGAGAGAGAGAGAGAGATGAATGTTCTCTCCAGAAATCTTAAGGTTTCTCAGTGACGTCCTTATACCCTCGTGCAGACTCCTTGATTTAAATGAAAGAACTCTTGCATTTATAATACACCTGCTCTTCTCTTCCCATGAGGATTTCATTCTCCCATGTACACAATAAGGAAATTGTGTATACATGAACCTCTAAGACTCTTTCTGATTTTGATGTTTTCCTTGTATGACTTGTTGCTTTGAGGCATTACTTTGAGGTAGCTTTTTGTATCTTGACAATAGATATATTCTCTCCATTCTTATTTACATAGATTTACATAGACAAACGCTATGTAGTGACAAGGTCTCTTCAAGGCTGGGACACTTTCTTAATAACATGAACAGAACAGTGTCTGATATCAATCTTGCCCCACTGACTTAACTGTTGTGATTTAAAGCTTTCACTCTTTGAATTCAACAACTTATTTTTTAATGCACTTTATGTCAGTTGTCTTCGTGGATTCCAAAGGAGTTTCTGTCATCCTGACAGATTCACAGATGAATTGAAACTTAACTAGGGAAAAAATAAATGCTAAAAAACAATTTGATTCTGAATAGACTAAAGGTGATACATGTTTTAGTGATTCTCCTACTAAAGTGTCATTGGCTTCTCTGCGTTTAAGCTGATGGGCATGAGTGATGACCAACTGCCTCTGAAATGTACTCTCTGAGAAGGCTCTGTAGGTAAATTGTCAGGATGACTTTGACTTAGCCCATTATGCATTATTCCTTTGTAAGCACCCTGACCTGAAGAAAAGAGTCAACTCTTTCTTTTTCCAGGAAACCTAAAATTACTTGGCACTCAATTTCTTTTCTTCCAAATATACACTTTAATTGGGTGAAGAATTGTTATACTTAAAGAAAGGTTATTGTGATGGGCAAAGATGATAAGAGGGCAATAGTGCAGTTCCCTTTGACTGCCACAGAGCAAGATAAGGAAGAAATTAAACCAAAGAGAAAAGAAATGAGAAAAGGAGAGAGAAAGGGAAGGTGAGGAGAATGTGGTGGTTTGAAAGAGAATGACCCCCATAGGTTCCTATATCTGAACACTTAGTCATCAGAGAGTGGAACTGTTTGAAGAGATTAGGAGGAGTAAGAGGTATGGCCTTGTTGGAGGAAGTAGGCCACTAGGGATGGGCCTTGAGGTTTCAAAAGCCTATTCCAGGCCTAGTCTTTATCTCTCTGCCAATGAATCAAGATACTGCTCTCAACTACTTCTACAGCACCATGTGTGACACTATGTTCCTACCATGTCCCTGCCATGATGATAACGGACTAACTCTCTGAAACTGTAGGTCAGCCCACAATGAAATTATTTCTTTTATATAAACTGCCTTAGCCAGTGTCTCTTCCCTACAGTGGAACAGTGACTTAGAGAGGTAGAGGGAAGAGGGGAGAAGATAAAAGGGAAATGGCTTTTGGAGGGAGTTTACACCCAGTGTATAAATATCTGTGTATTTACAGGTGTTTACATGAAACTCCAAAATACTCGCTCTATAGACTACATAGAATCATAATATTTACACACCAATTTACCATTTACACACCAATTTACCACTTAGACATAGGCTGTACTCCTAGTCTCAAAATATACATTAAATAGCATGAGCTTCATTCATAAAAGGAGAACTGAAATCCCATTACATGTTTGAGTCCTGTCATGCAGCTGGCTAATGACACATCCTCTACCAGGTGGAGTCTATCCTCCTCTGCTCAAAGTCCTTCCTGTTCTCCTTGCTGCCTTTGTACCAGTCATTATAAACTCTTACCAAACATTACTTACATTCTTTTTTCTCCGTGAAATTTTCTGAAAAGGATTTTGTTTTGTTATTGTTGTTGTGAATGTTGCTTACTAAGCAACCATATAATTTTTGAAGATAGTCTTGACCTGAGGCAATGAGGATACCAAAATTCCATGCAACAACCATGGTTGGAAGATGAAATCTTGGTCCAGCCCAACGTAAAGAAAATTCCTCATCCTTTTTAAGAGTGAACATGGGCAACTTCCCTTTGATGATTTCCCCTTCCATTAGTTTACTTATTGTTTGTCTTTGTGCAACACATTTAAATTGTTTAGGACCTATATCACTAACTATAAAACAGAAAAGGTTGTCACTGTTCTAAGAATTGAATGAGCTAATTCCTGGAAGGCATTTGATATGTGAGTAAGATGTTAATATTGAGAAATAACAATGTGGGTGATCTTTTAATGACTGAGTGTGCAGGTGCTGTGATTACCCCACCTGGGTCTCTTCAAGACTTTCCTGTCCAATACTTAGAAGAGCTTGTTGGAGTAAATACTTGAAAGCATTTGCTGGTATAGTGCTCTGATGACATGGACTGAGATTTCAGGATCTGATATGCTTATTGAAAAATTTTCACTCAAAATTAGGTAAGAGTTGAAGGAAAAGTAACACATCTTCTTTTTATTCCATCTTAAGGAATTCATTTTTAACAACAAATAATATTTAAGAACATTCCAAAGCAGCCAAATAAATCACAGAGAATATTCTCATGTTTCCTTCCTTTCCCCATGCCCTTTGTTCACAACTGCCTGACAACATCACTGCCTTCACACAGATTGTATGGACATGCTAGATAACCACACATATCATTATAAAACCACATGAGAGGGCACAATGTTAAGAATGTATCGGTATTAGAATGTTTCCTTCAAAAAAGATCATAGTTGTGTGGTGGTGGTGCACGCCTTTAATCCCAGCACTCAGGAGGCAGGAGAGTACCTACCTAGGAGGATATCTATGAGTTCCAAGCCAGCCTAGTCTAAGAGCAAGTTCCAGGACACTCAGGGCTACACAGAAAAACCCTGTCTCAAAAAAATTAAACAAATCAATTAAACAAATAATTAATTTGAAAAAAGTCATAGTGGTAAATTTACTCATCATGGTATAAATCTTGAAAACTGAAAGAAAGTTGCCTCGAGTTCTTCTGCATTGTTTTAAATGGATAATAAGTTGGAAAGGGAGAGAGACAAGAGTAAAAAGGCTTAAATTAATTTCAATTCCAGAGACTAAAATCTTTGTAAATGTTTTGTTTATTGTGAGTTTGCTTTAAGCTTGAGTGGCATATCACCTGACTCATGTGACATACTCGTGTGACGTCTTGTATATAAGAAAGCAGGCTTAGTAAACCAAAGAATAAACCAGTAAACAGCATTCCTCCAAGGTCCCTGCTTCAGTTCCTGCCTCAAGATTCCTTCCCTGCTTAAGTTCCTGCCTTGGTTCCCTCAATGATGGACTGTAATAAGGATGTGCAAGCCAAATAAACAGTTTCCTCCCTTAACTGCTTTTAGTCATGGAGTTATTGTAAGGATTAACGCATTCACACACACACACACACACACACACACACACACACACACACAATCACACATACACACACTTGCACTGTCATAGTAAATATTACAGTATCATTACGTTGATCTTAGATCATTAATTCATAATATATACACATCTCCAACAATTATCAACTTTATACACAGACAAACTTTGTCTATGTATACTTCTAAATATTCCACAGGTACAATATAATTACATGCATGAGCATAAAGAGTCAACAATGTGATTCTGGTGATGATGTTGATGAATTCCATTAGGAGGCAATCTCTCTCCTGGGGAGTTAAGTAGGGTTTCTCTGGGTGCTCTATAATAGAGCCAAACTTGAATAATTCAAGACTGTTTTAGTACCACTTGAAATGCATCTTTTAAAACCATTATTCATTTCTCCCCTTACTGGTTAATTTTATTTGATTCTGGTTTCAAATGAATCTCTTTGCCAATCTTTTTAAAAGAAATAAAAAAACAAAAATAATAACATAAATAATCATAAGCTGTCACATTAATTGGAGTCATTTTCCTCCTGGGTGTCTCTGGTTGGAACATTCTTTCCCTGATCAGCCTGCTGATCGGAGATTAACATTCACTGCACCCCACAGCCACTCTTCTCACTGAGTTCTTGAAGTTGAAGATCTGATAAAGGAACAAAGAGAAAACGCAGCTACCTGGCATCATGGTCACAGAGGAGGCCCTGACTTGTCACTTCTAGTGAACACTAAGGGAATGGCCACTACACAGAAATGAAATCACTATCTTTTGGGGAAAAGACAGGGAAAGGGAATAGAGGATACATAAACCATATGTCACACTCCAATGGCTACTGTTTTCTGGACTGTTTTCTCTCTTCCTGCCTGAGTCTGCATTGCAGCACATGAGATCACTATCACACAATCAGGTTTTGTCACATCTGCCGCTCACTCCTCACAGATTCCTAATCTGTTCTTGCAAATTCTAATACTGTCTCTTTTGTGGAAAGTGTCTAGTCTAGTTGCATTTCTGTCAACAAATCTGAAGGCTTAATTTAGTGGGAGGATGAACAAAGAAAGCTAACATTTATTCAGAACCCAGAATGTTTCAGGTATTATTACTATCACTTCCATTCCTTGAGGTATAATCACCTCCGTTCTAGACTTGAGTCATTGACGATTTCAACGCATTGAATATTTTGCATTGTGGCGTACATTGGAAACTTGTACACCTAGCAATTGAACACAGACTGTTTTACACCAGTGTGCATGCTGTTCTACTTTCACTGCACGTCGGATACAGCAGAGATTTCCAGAAGAAAATAAGTAGGCCTTCTGGAATCAGAAACCAGGCACTTTTCTGTGGCCAGTTCTTAGGGAGTCAATTTCCACCTGACAAGTAGTTACATGTAAAATGTTTCAAAACTTGGCTTCAAATTTTGCTGATACTCCTTCTATCACCTAGGAAAAGCAGGGTCAATGAACCCCCTCCTTGAACACAGGTTGGGTAGAAATTACCTTTCAACAGCGTGGAGAAGAAGTGATGCTCAATGACTTGAACAACTATGTAAAAGGCACTGGGGCCTTCTCTGTGTTTGTGGGTGTTAGCACTGATATCCGAAGTCTCCGTGTTGAGACAGACACTTAGCTGCTTTGGCTGACAGCTTCCATCTTTAAGTCATCCCAAACAAAATCCAGACATTTGATTGCATGAGACTCAACAGCCCTTTCATTTCCTGAACTGTGAGCCCAGAAATTGTGAATCACAGGTGGGCTTACCCTGAGCCCTGTTGAATTCCTGACCTCAGAATTGGCAATCACAATAAATGAAGTGCTTTAAGTGGTTGGATTTTATCATGTTTGTTATGCAGCAAAAAATAAATAAGTCATATCGAGCTATAACCAAGCTCTTAAAGCATGTGGGACAACATGGTAAACACTGGAAAGAGAAAAGAAATGCTGCAATCCATATGGCCCTTGAATACAAATCTACTAAGAAGAAAGACATCATTCATGTTTCTAAAAGGAATCACAAAAAAGAAGCAGCATCTTTCAAGTTCGGTCTTAGAATGAATATGTAATTGTTTGAGGGAATCAAAAGTAGACATCAGTGTTCCAAAAGGAGTTATGTAAACAAGCTGTGTAGCACCTGCTAGAAAGGATGCTTAGTCCCAAAAATCAGAGTATTTGATCCCTGGAAGCCAGGTGGAAGTCAGAGAGGGGCAGGTCTTGAGAAATGCTGAATACTCTTCCCCTGGGTTCAGAGGTTATACTGGAGATACCAGAGACCCCTGGAGATGTGAAGTGTAGCATGAATCTTAAAAGTTCTTACTAATAAAATCAAATCTGAGCCGGGTATTGGGCTGAACACTGGAAGATCAGAGAGACAGAATAAGCCACAGCTACCTCACCTCGCCGGATCCTCAGTTGGTCTTGTTTCCTCAGACTGGAGGCCTCTGAGTCCTCATCCAGAATGGGTCTCAGCTGAACTGTGCTGCTAGAAGCCTGAAAGCTTAACCAGGCCAAATGCTTCTCCAGGCCAAATGCCTCGAGTTTCTGGTCCTCACGCCTTATATACCTTTCTGCTTTCTACCACCACTCCCTGGGATTGAAGGCTTGCTTTCTGGGATTAAAGGCGTGAGTCACCATGCTTGGGTGTATCCTTGAACACATGGATTTCTGCCTCTGGAATGCTAGGATTAAAGGCATGTGCTACCACTGCCTAACCTCTGTTTAATATTGTGGCTGTTCCGTCTCTGACCCCAGATAAGTTTATTAAGGTACACAATATTTTGGGGAATACAATACTACCACAGTGAAGCTTTAGAAGCAATTTTCTGTTGGTAGCCAGAGGACTCCTACAAAGGAGACAAGCAGGTGGTAGGAAAAGGATTAATACATCCCTTCAAGATTTTAAATAACAAAAAGAAGATCCAAACTAATCAAATGGTCACAGGAAAAGAAGACTTGGGAATAGAAAACTACTTATTTAAGGTAAAAGAGAAGGAATAAAACTTAAGATAAAAGGAGAAAAAAATGCCAGGTACATGAGAAGTCACAGGGGGGAATGCATAACTATAAAAAAATAAAGCTTTCAAGTACATTCAGCATATTTTAATAACAAAGAGACAGCATTTTTCCCACCTATTTTTTTTTCAAAAAGTCTAGTTACCAAAGATACAAGGTATGGAGTGTATTACAGATTCCTTGATTTATCCGGCCTTAGGTAATCTGGGTACATGTATGTAAGGCTGCTGGTTTTCTTTTGTGCTTGGTTGTAGGTAGAACAGTTGGAAATGGATTACCTTAGCTTTTGTTGCCAATGTACACACACTGTTTGGATATCATTCAATTTCACTTAAAATTAAGGTTTTAAAGCAACTTGATTTTATATTTTCTCATCTCAATTCTAGCATGTATGTAATTATAAGCCCAAGAGCCATGAGGGGAAACTCTTCTTCCTGGATTTGAAGTGGCTAATCATGATTGCCTAACAAACTTGGCATATTAGCCACATTTTGTCATCATTCTCTGTACTCCTCACACAGTTTTGCCATCCCTAAGACAGACAAAGGAATTCCTGAGCATTGTGTTGTCTTGAGCCATGGAAGAAAGACTGTCACTAAAGAGCCTATGCCAAAAATAAAGCTCAAAAAAGGCATAGAGCAGAAAAGATGGCCCTTCCTTTGTGCAGCTCTCTCCTGTCTTGCATTTTTTCTGTGGATTCCCCTCATGTGGATGTCCATAAATCAAAATTATAACAATTCAGGGGAGCACTTGGCATCCCCAGACACTGGGCAGGAAAGACTGTACAATGGGTATAAGCAGAGTAAGGAGTGGGTAAAGGAAGAAAGAACAGCACAGGCTCCCTCTGTGTGTGTGAAATTCACTTGATTTTGTGTAGGAACCAAGGGAGACTCCAGGAAAGGATTCCAAGTTGAAATAATGGCACCAATATACAAGACAACTTTACAATGGTGCAGAGGTCACTGTGCTCCCAGAGAGCAGGTACTGGCTGAAAAAGTTCAGAAAACTAAAATCTAGTGATTTTGCCTTTAGGACCTGAGTCATGAATGCAGGCAGATCGTCACCAAATAATGTTGGGTGAATCACTGACCACACAGATTAACCAGAGTCTCTTTTATGCTGATTCCTACACAAATGAAGCATATCAGGTTCAGCAGTTTTGATTACCATAATGTAATTCCTGTAGATTCTCTGGAGAAATAAAACCTAATAACTCAACTTTACTAGACTTCATTTGAGTACCTCACACAGTGTGATGTCTCTGATTATTGTTCAGCAAAGTGTTAGAGATTGATTTGCTTATTACGGTAATGAAATGATAAAGATAAAAATTTATTTTAAAAATTATGAAAATGAGGTGCACAAATAAGCAGATAAGAATAAAGATAAGATAAAATACATACTTGTTCAGTCAAGAAATGCGTCAGAAGTATAATTTTTCGAATACTCGTCTAAGTACCAGGAAGGTGATAGAGAATAAAGTAGACAATGTACTCTCAGGAAATTTACACAGTCATGGAGGGAAGGTCTAGTGAGGAAATAGCAAGTGAAGCTCAAACATATTAGATGACTGTGTGACCATCAACATATGGCAAGCAGAAGGGAGAACAGGCTTTGAAGAGCAAAAGGTGGGGGTGGGACACCATTTATCAGATACTCAGGTACACAAAAGGACATACAGGGACATAGCTTTTCAGGAAAATGAACGAACGTGGAGTTCTTAAGGCAGCAGTATGCTTGGAATGTTGGATGAACGTCAAGGAGAACCAAGTCTTGGAGAGGAATGACTTAGCAGTGAAACAGAGGAGACTAAACTAGAAAGAGTCTAGGAAAAAGAGGGATGTTTAATCATCAAAACTGTTGAATCAAAGCATCTTGACGCAAATTAAAAGTAGCATGGACTAGGGTTTGGTTCCTGATTCTACCATTGCCAATGCCTGGGACTGTAAGCTGCACGGTCTTTGCTTTGATTTTCTCTTCTCTCCAGCAGGGGTGGCTTATCTTCGAGTAGTAAGATCCTTGTAGAAATCGATGGCATGTCATGTTAACAAATGCTTACTAATGCAGGATCTAGAAAAAATATGGAAAAAGAATTAATATTGTTTTCATTTTTAACATAATATATGAAAATCACAATGTACTAGTTTGAGTAATAAAGTGGTGGGAGTAGCATCCCACATTATTAAACTATTAAATCACAAAACAATTAAAATACAGTCACCAAATTATTTTCCTGGAGTCATAAAAACATGGATAAAAGTGAAGGGGGTGTGTAATAAGGAATGACAGAGGTGAACAGAGCACACACTCTTAGTTTGTGTCCTGCCCAGTGCAGGCCTGGTCATCAAACTCAAGGTGTGTCTAAGATTCAGTGCGTCACACTAACACTTCATTAGAGTCCAGGTCAATATTTTCTTATTTAAAACTGAAGAATCTGTTTTTCATTGTAAAGCATCTTGCCAACTTTTAATCTCAAGTTGAAACCTAAAGCTTTGGAGTATATAATTGTTGTTGAAGGTGGTACCATTCTGGAAATGTATTTGGTATTTGGAATTACTCATAACTCTTAGAATTATAGCTTTGAGGGACTTGGACTTCTTGGAGTCCACAAGAGAAGAAGTTCTTCACCATTAATTTCTGATCAGCATTTAATGAATCATGAGTGGTATTGGCTGAAAAGGAGAAGGAAGGCTCTTTCTCTAAATATTTGAACTTGACATAATGGCCATAATGGCTGGAGGCATCTGAACATCTGACAATGTCAAGGAAACCTCTACCACCTCTAATAACCCACTACAGGCCAATGCCGCCAAAAAAAGTCAGCTTCTAAAATTACTTCGGAAATTCCCATATTTCTGAGTTCAACTTTATTTCTGATGCATTTCCACCTGTAATGTCTTGAGAAACTGATATTAGGGCATTTTTATTGGCATTAAAAAATATTTCACTGGTCAGCATAATACTGAGGTATATTCCTTGCTTCTCTGCAAGGTAAGGTGTTAGTTACTTTATTTGTTGCTACAAGAAAATAAATGACAAAGGCAACCTTCCTGAAGGAAGGAAGGAAGGAAGGAAGGGAGGGAGGGAGGGAGGGAGGGAGGGAGGGAGGGAGGAAGGGAGGGAGGAAGGAAGGAAGGAAGGAAGGAAGGAAGGAAGGAAGGAAGGAAGGTGTTTGTTTGTTTGTTTGGGCTCATAGTTCCACTGCACAGTCCAATGTGGCAGTAGGAGCCAGAGGAAGTCACTGGTCTTGTTGCATCCATAGTCAGAAAGCAGAAAGCAATCAATGTTCATGCTCAGCTCACATTTTTTCTAGGTCCCCAGTGATTGGGACACTGCTTCTCTTGTTAAGGGGGGTATTCCTACTTCAATTATCCTGATCTAAATAATCCCTCTTAGGCATGCCTAGGGACTTTTCTCCTAAAGATTCTAAATTCTGTTATAGATGATATCCTTTTGTTGTTATTGTTACAAATAGATCAAAGTCCGTGTCCTACCCCTTGAAATTCTGATGCCAGATATTTTTCAAATGCCTATGTTGGTAGTTTTTGGAACTTTTATCTTTGGAAGGAAATTGGGGGTTCCATGAGGTCTTGCAGGTGGGCCTCATGGTGAGCTTAGTGGCTTTGTAAGAAGAGGAACAGGGACAAGCTCTTGCATACTCCTGCTTGCTCTTGTGTGATGCTCATCCTAGGGCACAAGACAAGTGCAGGCAAGATTCAGCACCTTGATTTTAGATTTTCTAGCTTTTAGAAAATAAGTGTTTTATATAAATTACTAATCTCAGGAATTATGCTATAACAGTAGAAAATAAGCAAAGACAGGTTTCCTAATTGTCTGCAGTGTACTGTTTCAAACCCTAATGTAAGCTGTCATGAGGGAATCACGCATAAAAATTTCCCTTAATCAAACAGGCATGGGAAATGCTGAGTTAAGCCATGATAAGAAGATTTATTAGGTTTTTCTCTCAGAACTTCTTAAAGGGCATTATACATTTCAGCTGCCCAAGAGAAAGACAGAGTCAGAATCGTCTCTTTTTCTATATCCATGAGTCACATTTTAAAAGAATAAATGTGACTACCAACACCATGTAGATCTTATATCAGGAAATTTGGGTCTGTTTTTCAAGACATTTCAGTAAAACCAATTTGCATTAATCAGGGTTCTCTAGAGGAACAGAACAGAATGAATCTCTCTCTATATAAAGGGGATTTATTAGAGTATACAGGCTGTGGTCCAACTATCCAATAATGGCTGTCTACAAAAAGTCTAGGAATCAGATTCAATCCATGAGGCTGGAAGTCTCAGCTGGTTTTCACTATATACCTGAATCCTGAAGAAGTAAGCTCTAATACCAATGAAAGAACGGATGTACCAGGGAGAGCAAGGGCAAGCAGGCAAAGAACAAATGCTTCCTTCTTCCATGTCTTTGATATATGCTGCCACCAAAGAAGATATGGTCCAGATTAAAGGGGGTCTTCCTACCTCAAGAGATCTGGATTAAAGATGAGTCTTTCCACTTCAAATGATTTAATTCAGAAAAAATCCCTCACAGGTGAATTCAGCTGCTTGAGTTTTAGTTAATTCCAGACATAGTCAAATTGACAACCAAGAATAGCCATCACCCTCTTTATTTATTCTTACTTCTCCTAATACTGACATGGTTGGGGCCCACAGAACTAACTCTATTTTATTCAACATAGGTACTTTCTGAAGTCCCATGCCTCCAACAAGAGAAGACATTAACAAGAAGGAAAATCACTTGATATAATGCTCTGTCTTTCTGTACTGACTGAAGAGCCTGGCACAGTCTTTAACATTTGACTCCTGGAATAAATAACTGATTGAACCAACAGATATACAATATATATGCATATATATGAATATATATATATATATTTAAGTGTGTGTACATATGTGCATACATATATATAGATATAGATATACATATATATGGGTATATACACAAGATAATTATTCTTATTCCTCACATTTTTCTTGCTTATTATTATCTTTAAATAGTATTTTATTAATCTTTAAGAATTTCATGCAACATATTTTGATCATATTCATGATCCCAACTCCTCCCCTATCAGTCCTCTCTACCCTCAACTCCCTATCCATCTGTGGTGATGTGAATGAAAATGGCCCCCATAGGGTCAAATGGAGTGGCACTATTGTTGGAATAGGTGTGACCTTGTTGGAGGAAGTATGTCATTGGAGGTGGGCTTTGATGTTTCAGAAACTCAAACCAGGCACAGTGTCACTCTATTTTCCTGCACCTACTCATCCAGGTGTAGAAATCTCAGCTACCTCTCTAGCACCATGTCTGCCTGTGTACTGCCATACTTCCTGCTATGACAATAATGGATAAAACCTCTGAACTGTAAGCTAGATCCAACTACATGTTTTCCTTTATAAGAGTTGTCATGGTCATGGTGTCTCTTTACAGTAATAGAACTTAATTAAGACACTATCCAACTTTGAATTTTCTTCTTTTGCTCCTTTATGTATAGATTATGTTGTTGAAGTACTCTTGGAGTAGGGACCTCTCTGGAGTATGGCTGACCAACCAGGGGGTGCATCATTAAAGAAAATTGATTTTCCCTCTCCTGTAGCTATCATATGCCAATATTTCATCAGCTAGTGGTAGAATTTCATGCCTACCCCCCTCTCTCTTTCTCTCTTTCTCTCTCTCTCTCTCTCTCTCTCTCTCTCTCTCTCTCTCTCTCTCTCCCTCTCTCTCTCTGTCTCTCTGTCTCTCTCTCTCTCTCTCCTTCCAGGCTGAGATTTTTGTTTGGCTTGAACCTATGAAAGTCTCATGCATACTTTCACAATCACTTTGAGCTCTTTATGTGTAACTGTCCTGTTGTGTCCAGAAGAATGTTTTCTTGAAGTCATCTTTCACCTCTGACATTTTTTGCCTTATTTTCCACAAAGTCCCCTGAGCTTTGTGAAGAAGGTTGTGATATGTATGTCCAATTTATTTTATGCAGTCTACTGTGTCTTATTCTCTTCATATCAACTGATGTGGCTCGCCGTGTTCATTGTCATCTACTGTAAGAAAATCTTCTCCAGTGAGGGTTAAGAAACTCTTCTGTTAATATAGTAATATTTCCGTAGGAGTCTTTTAAATTATATGTCTATTTAGCAGAACAACAGTATTAGGTTCTACCCTTGGTCCTATGACCTCTCTGGCCACATGTTCTTGGCCCTGTTAACAGTTACAAGATTGGGTTCCATCTCATCAGTTAGGCTTTAGATTCAATCAGAAAGTGGTTGGTTTTTCCTATAACATCCACGGTACTATTGTACCAGTGAACATAACTTGTCAGGTCACTAACTATTGTGCAAGCTTCTTGACACCATAATTCAAATAATTTCTCAATAGTTAATTTGATCTGCTCTAGGTTTGCCAAGACAAGACCACAGGCTAAATTGACCCAATTTACCTGACTGGAATCTTCTTCTACTTCTGAAACTGACCCAAAGGTCCTGTGCACCATAGCTGATGAAGCCCTAATGCAAGAAGGAGAAAACTAAGAAGGGCGACATAATGACACAGAATGGATGAAGGAGGAAGGAAGAAGGGACTAAATGAAAGAAAGAGGAGTGAAAGAAGTCTGTAAGTATCAGTTAACAGACAAAGTAAAATCACACACTAAGACACACATACACACAATAGAAAATTGAACATAAAACTTCATCATTAAATGATAGTTCTTGAAATGTAGCTCAAATAAATAATCACAAGTCAGAGAGTATATGTGTGAATGACATCACACATGTAAGTAAAATGAGTGTGGAAAATAATTACTGATTAACTAAGAGAATATTGAACAAAAATGGAGATCACAGTCTGGTCTAACAGCAGAGCTGAGTATTCATTACAAAAGTGATATTATATTTTACAGATATTTTCTGTAGCAGTAATAATATTGTAGAATATTTCTTCAGTTATGTTATAGAGTCAGAGACAATGGCTGATTTCATCACACTTTAATGAATTCATCTTATGGGTATATACAGTCAGTTTTCTAGAACGATCTCACTTTGAAGCTACCTGGGCATTTTTTGACTATGGAATTATTGTTTTACAAATTCTTCTTTAGTGTCAAGGCAGGCAAGAGATATTTCTAGTTCTCTTTTTCCTACATCAGGATTTCATTAACTGAGGTTCTGGGATTCTTTGAAACTGTTTTAGAAGTGGAAGAAGATACTTCTCAGTGAACTGGGTCGGCTCAGCCATGTGGTCCCATTTGCAGACCTGCAGCAGATGTGCAGGCAGATTCAATTTACCTTAATTTATCCCAGTTTAATTAGCAGCTGGCTTGCTTTTGGCTTCAGGAAAGCAAGAAAGTGACAGTTCGTATAACAGAGCGTCTGTCCTCAGGAAATAGCTTTCCCTCTGGAATGATGCTTGATCAATAGAGAAGTCATACCATGTTGACACCAGAAGGGACATATTTATAATACCAGTTAATTCAAAACAAAAGTGCTATCCTCAGCATGAAGATAAACTTGTATCTTACTTAAATACAGGGCACATTAATAGATGCAAAATGGCAGATGATTTAAAACACCAATTTCCACTAAATTTGTAAATTATCCATCATTAAGGAGATTTGGGAGAAACCTAGGTCACGTGGAAATAAAGTTATGGTAGCCTATTCAAAATCAGTGTGGTATTTTGAATAAGAATGTCCCCCATAGACTCATATTTGAATGTTAAGGAATGGCATTAGGAGGTGTGGCTTTATTGGAATAAGTGTGACCTTGTTGGAGGAAGTGTGTCACTAGGGGTCTGCTTTTGGATTTCAAATGCTCAACCAGGCCCAGTGTCTCCCTCTCTTCCTATTGCCTTCCAATCCAGATGTAGAACTTTCAGCTATCTCTCCAGCACCATGTCTTCTTGTGTGCTACCATGTTTCCCACCACATTGATAAAGGACTAAACCCCCAAAACTGCAAGCCAGCCCCAACTGCATGTTTTACTTTGTAAGAGTTGCTGTGGTCATGATCTCTCTACAATATTAGGAGCCCTAAAACAATCAGTGATAGATCTATTATGTCATTATATTAAGCTCCCAAATAAAGATAAGACTACTCAAATTCTTCAAGCCTTAGGAAGCACCACTCATGGTATCTTGGGCATTAAATCGTATTTTAGAAGGAAATGAAAAACTTGAGGTTCATCAAGCCAGTTAAGAGAATTTAAATTACCTAAGACCATACAATGGCAAGATGCCAACATGAAACAGGCTGTCACGTTACGGAGCGGAGAGTGGATTTTCTAGCTCTCATACTATACCATAACTAGTTTCTGTTTTGTTTTATCTTTCTCATAAAATTAATATAATTGATATAGATAGAAGTAATAAATTCTAATACTTTATGTAAAGGAACAATAGTTCATAATAAACTACTATGTAATATTTGAGTGACTAGAAAATTAGAAGATGAAGTCTACAAACACAAAGTAGTAATGGGGAGATATAAATATTAAGTACCATGGTTTGATCAGAACATGTTACATACATGCAGTGAACTAGGACACTGACCTCCAAGAATATGTACCATACTTCACACTAATTAATATTTAAAAGCACACATAAGGGATAAAAATACTACCTTACCTTTATTTGACCCTTATATACTCTCACATCATAATATTGATTCTCATAAACATCTACAGTAAAAATAATAATTTAAAGTAAACAAGCAAACTCTCTTCTTGTAGCTACCCAGAAAAAAAATATTTCACAAATTAATTCAATTAAACATCATCTTGTGATTCCAAAGGAGGGGAAGAGGCATCACCCTCTTTCTTACCATAAGTTGTGCCATGGAAGCGGTGTTTCCTGGAGATACTCAGTGAAGACTGAATTGTATTTGGCTAGATTGAGAGTAACGTGACTTGTGAGTACATACTTTTTTTCCTTGTTATGTATTCTTTAATCCAAATGTTTAATGTCTTATTGGTTGTGAAATGCACAAACGTTGTTATTTCATGTCTATCTTGCTCTCTATCCCAGGCTCCTCTTTGTTGATACCATCTTGTTAGCATATTATTTCTTATAAATATCAGAGAAGGTTCCTTTATCCACCTTTTAACAAACTCCATAAATTGGTTCACTTCAGGTAACAAATGACATTCTTCAGGTGGCTGAGAAGACATGCAGTAACATATCAAAGTATACTATACTTCTTATCGGGGAAAATACCTGGCAGGAAAGAATGTTTCAATGAGCATGGCTACACAGAAAAATTAAATATTTTGAAGAGGGTTAGTAAAACATAGCTAGCACTTCATTATTGTTATTTTTTGTCTGAATTTATGTTTTATGATGTGCATACTAAACATGAATATATATATCATCATAATATCATACTGTAATTAGAACCTTTGCTTGATTAGATAAATGAATAATAAACCAAGAAATCATATAACAGAAACTACAGTGAGGGCAGTAAGGTGTTGTAAGTTTGTTAGTAAGGAAATATAACCAGAAGTGTATCTCTGTGGTATAGCACTTGTGTAGTGTGGACAGGGCACCATGTCCCATCACATTACTGCCAGAAGACAGAAGAAGAGAAAAAGAATGAGGCATAGGAGATGATGCCTAGGAAGAGTGGGAGAATGTAGGAAGGGGGAGGGAGGAGGAGGAGAAGATTGTTCCAGAGAATGTTAAAAATTAACATATTGAGTTACATGTGTTTTTCATGTGTGAAAATGTTATAAAAGTAGATATTTATTGTTACCTCGATAGAAACTATCAAATAGGAATCATTTCCCATTCAAGGTTTTTTTTTTTTTAAAGAGAATCTTGGAAAGAGCAAATGGCTATGATCTCACCATCAAAGATGAAATACAAGCCACATGACTCATTTTTCACATCTTTCAGAGTCAATTCTCCGCAGCAAGGGATAACAGAAGGGGGTGGTGCTGGAGACAGAAGTCAGGATTAGTGTGTGAAGCACATATGCAGGAGAAGAGAGCTGCACTAAGAGAGGGAGAGTTGAATGGGCTCTGTGGTATTCATTTACGGAGGGCTTGTGGGTTGCTTGCTTTCAGATGTGCTTCACAGATAAGGGTTATGTTTCACGTGGGAACTAATAGGAGTCACTTTTTGCAATATCAATGGAACTGTGCAATTTTTGTGATGGTGCTAAAACTACAGAAGGCCATGGCTCTCTGAGTACTTAACAATGGGGAGAAGATGAATTTTACAAAAAAAGAAATGGCAACTAAATTATTATCTACAACAGGGTCAGTTCTAAAAGCAACTGCAGAAGAGATTCTAGATGGTAAAGGGTCTGCAAAGTATAATTTGTGTGGAATTTTGTTGAACCTGTAAAATAAAACAGTCACCAGTTACAGTGTAATATAATGGTTAGAAAACGTGCCCCAAAGTCTGACAGCCTTATTTCATCCTGGCCTTCCCATCAACCAGCTTGTGCTCAAGGATAACTTAATTTCTCTTGGCTAGTTGGATGTACTGTGAGTTTCCATCTCTTTCTAAAATGTAGTTTGATTCACATAGTACTCTGAAGAATTGTGAATGATGGATGCTTCCTGGAACCAAGCTATCATCAACAGCAGCTTTCTCTTCTCCCTGTTCAGTTCTTCACAAGTCCAAATGTCTCCTCTTTCCATAGAGAACTTCACAAAGGAAGACAATGGACCTATCTGAAGAAGATGGAAAATACATTGCATAGATATAAATTTGTATGCATGTGTCAAAATAAGATCATTTATTGATGCTTTGCTTTTGACTTGACTGGGACATATGAAAGGACCTTAACTTTACCCTGTTTTTGAAGCTGTTGGGATTATTATGAAGAGTTACACAAAGACAAGCCACCAATTGTCAACATGAGAGAATTTCCAGTATTATCTCTACACAATATTGGGAAGGGTGTTCTAATAAACAGAAATATAGTGCTATAGGAAATTTATGGGCAAAGTAACACAAAGTAAAACAAACCAGATTTTTAATGAACTTTGTTTGGATTTCCAAAAGGTCTCCTCCGGAGTTGATTACACAGTATTTAGAAGGTTCTTTGGCTCTTCCCTTGGCAGAGGTAATCCATCTCTTTTGGGCTGAAGGTCTCCCAAGCAGACAATACAACACATAGTAATCCTAGAAATTGTGAAGATCAATTTATTATTATTATTTCTTTTGTATTTTGATATTATGACATAATTGCACCATTTCTTTCTTCCCCTTCCTCCCTCCAAACCTTCAACCCTCATCAACACAACTTCTCTTTGCAACACATGGAGACCATTACAGAAAACCACAACCAATCAAAATGCAGAGTTGTGGGGTCCAGTCCCAGTGGATACATCTACATTACAATTCCCACATCTATGCTCAGGGAACATTGAGAGAGGGTGGAAAGACTGTAAGAGCCAGAGGACCAGGGAGCTTGCTGTGATGGTTAATCTTGATTGTCAGTGTGACCGATATGAAATCACCTAGGAGGAACACCTCTGAGGATGCCTCTGAGAGTGTTTCCTGAAAGAATTTACTGAGAAAGAAATCTAGCCCTCAGAATGGGTGGGTAGTACCCCACAACAGGTGGCTAAGGTATAAGAGGTTCCAGTAAAGGTAGCATTGCCTGCCTGCCTTCACTGTTTCCTGGTAAGTGTATCTATTGCTTACTTCTACTGCTGCTGTTCTCTGCTAACATTAAACTATAGTTTCTTTGATCTTCCACTATGGACTGAATACTAGAGTACCCCAAGCATTTTCTATCCCTTACTGTGATATTAACACTGTTGAGAAATATGACTTTATAGGCTCAACAACAAATACTCAGCATCTCCAACATTCAGATGAATGCTATTGAACTACCCAGCCCCTATAATATAAGCCAATCTAATAAATACCCACATACATTTTTTTCTGTTCCTTTACATATAGCCCTATATAATACAGGGCTGCATTGAATGACTTACATAATACTTGGATACTTCACTACACAGTAAATGATTTTATGGGAAAAGAGAGAAAGAAATGATCCCAGATTTTGTAAAATATAGATTAATAATAATGCTAAACAATAGTATTTGTAGTTAATGTTGATTTTTTTAAAAGCCTACTATAATGGCCCAACAAAATTAAATTTGTTTGAGAAAAAGAATATAGAAAACAGAAAAGATAACATTTCTCCCCTCCTCTAAAATATTGGAGACCTATGAAATAATCAAGAATTTGCATAGATATCTGAGAGAGACTAACTTAAACACTATCTAACCTTGGGGAAAGTGAGCCTTCCATCAGCATTTTCTGATTTTCTTCTAGAATTTAGAACCTGAAAATATCTCACAGCTCTGGACAATGTCTTTATAATTTTCAGATGATTCAGAAATAAAAAGCAGGCTTAAACTTTCTTAGAATATGCCTTACCATAACAACGGGAAAACACTGTGTGGACATTAAGAGGAAATTTGGATATGATTTATACTTCCTGCATGGTCTGAGTTACTTGAGTTTCAAAACAACTTTGTTTTTATTGGTATAGCTGAATGAAGTGTCCAGACCCCATGGTGCCATCCCAATGGACATTTCCAATGCAAATGTCTAGCTGTAAACTAGAGTGAATCAGTAACCTGATAGGGTATTGTCCACCACTTTGCTTCCAATTAGTTTCAAATTACTGGGATTTATTTGTATGAAAACTTTGTCTTAAACACTTCTCATATTCAAATTTGTTGAAATCTATGTGTATACATTTTTAATTAGTTTACCAAATATTTATATAGGGTATTTATAATATTCCAGGTAGTTTGCCCATGGCCTTGTACAAATCAAACAAAAATCTGCATTCTCATAGGACTTAGAGGCTATCAAAAAGGGAAGATATTTACCAAATAATTGAAATAATTTTCTTATTTTGTCAAAACGTAGTTGTCAGTTTATAAGTTTAATAAGTTTGGGGGATTTTATCATCTTGTTCACTTCTATATCAAAGGACCTCACATAATAGATGCAAGAAAATGCTCTAGATATAGACAAAAGCGTTTTGGAAAATGTGCAGTAAAGTAAAGGAGAGTCAATCAACTCTGGTAGCATGTAATTTTCTAAAATATTTATATCACTCAAATGTTTGGCGTGTATCAAGTGACTGCAGAATTTGGAAGAAATATGCCACACACTACTACATCCTAGACTAGACAAAGACAGATCATTTTCCTTTGACTTTTCCCAGATTAGATCATCTATTGGGAAATATTATTTTCAAGAATGTTACTTTTGTTTTTGTTGCATTTGTTTAATTCTGTGAAGCTGTGTTACTTTACCTTTCTAAAACACCTGATGGTCTAATAAAGAGCTGAACAGCCAATGAGGAGTCAGGATGAAGGAATTAATAGAAGGAGAAATCTGGAAGAAGAAGAAGAAAGAGCAAGAGAAGGAGAGGAGGAGGACATCAGGGGCCAGCCATCCAGCTACACAGCAAGCCACAGGGTAAGAAATAATGAAAAGTATACATAAATAGAAAAAGATAAAAGCCCAGACGCAAAAGGTAGTCAGGTTAATTTAAAGTTAAGAAAAGCTGGCAAGAAACAAGCCAAGCTAAGGCCAGGCATTTATAAGAAGAATAAGCCTCCATGTGTGATTTATTTGGGAGCTGGAGTTAAAAAAAAAAACCAACAACTACAATCATCCTGACATTTTTCTCTTATAAACATGGAACTTTGTACAAGCAAGTAAAATTCTTCTCCAAGAGAAACAGATATTTCTTTGATCTTAGGACTGTCCCTATACATTTTGTTCTTTCTATTTAAGATGTCATTATGTCTCTACTACTGAACATGCTAACATTTTTGCTATCTAATCTGCATCTTTCATCATCACCTGCTCCTTGCCTTCAACCCAGGCTGATGAGCAATAAATGTAACGCATGTGCAATGTAGTTCTAAATAAATAATAAATATTGCAATGCAAAAGAGTCTTGCACAGAAAAGTCACATACAATGAAGAGCAAACATTTGTCACAGTCCCATTAAACATTTGGCTCTAATAGGCACTAATAATTACTTCATACTTTTCTGAAGTACCCACATTATTATGATTTTCATAAGTGTTCCACCTGACATTCCTAGAATATTACTTTTTTTCTATCTTAGTTGCATATCCAGCACTTTGGAAAACATGTTGGAAAGGCAATGGCCTCAGCATGAAAGATTTTCTTCTATAATATTTAGTGTTTCTTTTCCTATTACTGTAATAAAGTACTCTAAAAAAAGTAGCTTACAGAAGAAAATGTTTATTTTAGCTCACATTTTGAGGTAAAGTTCATCATGGTGGAAAAATCAAGGTACCAAAACCCTGAAGCAGCTGGTCATATCACATTCACTACCAGAAAGCACTGAGAAATGAATACTTGGATTTTAATACTCACTTATGTTACTACAATATTCCCCAGACAGGAAATGGTCTCATTCATAGTGAGCAGGTCTTCCTACCCATCTTAGTTACTGCAATCAAGATAATCCCCCAAAGGCATACCTAGACCCCAACTCCCAGTGATTCTACATTCTGTCCAGTTGACAACTAACTGTCATGGTAGATAAATCTATAAATATTAGTCATTCATCAAATACTTATCATATACCTTCCATATGCCAGTCAATGTTCCTAGGACACAATGAAAAGTATCCCTAAAGAATTTTAATGGCAAGAGTCAACTATAATGACAAGTTCTGTAATTTTTCATAACTCATGTAACTGAATGTGATGGAAACATCTATAATAAGCATATATCTAGTATTAGGGACTGAGGAAAGTTTTTTTTTTTCTGGAGAATAAGAGCTAAATCCAACAGTATATTTTTGAATTTTCTTTTCATTTATTTACCCTACAATAAAAATGAAGAACTTAACCCCTACTGACTTGTGTTCACTGTACTGGATGATACTCCCTACACTACCAGAGGGGAAAAGTAAACACCAACCTAGTTATTAACACTTTGCACTACTATGGTAACCTGTCATGCATGATACTCTGGTGCAATAGGGCCTCAAAGTTGTGGGAGTAACCAACCACTATCTGATGGGATTTATGGAATCTGATTGGATTCTTACTCCACGAGTTGGAATTCATACCTGATCCCACTTGGGTGGCCAAGAATCTGAGACTAGATAGGCCATGCACTGAAGGGGAAACCAAATGCAACTATTCTGCTAAAAGAAGGTAGTGATAAAATGACTCTTTTTTTTTCTTTTTGGTTTTTTCGAGACAGGGTTTCTCTGTGTAGCTTTGCGCCTTTCCTGGAACTCACTTGGTAGCCCAGGCTGGCCTCGAACTCACAGAGATCCGCCTGCCTCTGCCTCCCGAGTGCTGGGATTAAAGGCGTGCGCCACCACCGCCCGGCAATAAAATGACTCTTAACAACATTCGGATACACTCCTAGGTCAGTGTCTTGCTCAGTCATCATCAGTGAAGCTTCCTCCTGAAGTACATGGGAACAAACACAGAGACCAAAACTGGACAGCGTGCTAGAAATGAGAGATCTTGGAGTACTGGGTCCTTAATGGGATTTCTCCATCAAATTCTTCCCCTTAGGGCTTGTAGAGCTTTTTGGAAGAGGAGATGGAAAGATTTTAAGGGTCACTGGGGATGGAGGACACCAAGGAAACAAGGCCTTCTAGACACAACAGGTCTGTTGCACATATGAACGTGGAGACACTGTGGCAGCATGCACAGTGCCTGCACGAGTCTCAGATAAATGGAATTTCGGTACTGAAGAGGAAGTGGACACTAACCCCCATCACTAACATAGAAGCTATCTCCGATTGATAACTACTCACCAGAAAAATCAGTTTTTTTCAGTAGAATCCCACTGGATTTACAAATCACACTGAGGGCAGGCTTTATACCCAACAGAAGACAGAAAACACAAAACAAGTTCAACAGTATATGTGGAAGTCTTTTGTCTTATAATGCTCTGTCTGGGTAATTTTTTCCAGGTTACATTACAAGTATCTGCTTATGTGTTATGGTTTCCCATTTTATGATATTATTAGGATTCCTGTGTGTGTGAATGTGTATATGTATCTCTGCATATGTACATGTTTCTTGTGCTTTTTCTTTGGCTCTTTGTTTCTGTTTATTTATTTGTTTTGTACTATTGTCATTTGTTTGCTTACTTGTTTAGTTGGCTGTTTTCTGAAAACTATGAGAAAAGGTACAGACTTGGGTGACTGAGGAGGTAGGGAGAATGTGGGAGGTGCTGGGGGAGGGAATCATGATTAGAATGTGTTTTATGAAAAATCTATTTTTAATAAAAGAAAAATTGTAAAAAGGAAAAAAAACCCAAAGAACTTTGTCAAACACAACATTTGGTATCCCAAATTTATTAATAGTAAAAAAGGGTGTATTAAACTTGAGAATAAAAGAGTTATTTTCTGGACTATGCACTGCAAGAGAAAGAACAGGTTTGAAGAAGATAATGTCATTTTGACTTGAGCATCAGGAGCTTGTGGGTCACTATGATGATTTGAATGTGAACAACTTTCATAGGCTCATATGCTTTACTACTTAGTCCCTAGTTGGTGGAACCTTTTGAGAAGTACTAAGAGGTATGGCTTTGTAAGAGGAGGTTTCTAAAGATTTACACTAATCTCAGTGTGTTTTTCTCCACCTCCAACTTTCAGATCAAGATGTGAGATCTCAGCTATTCCTGCCAAAATCCCTTTACTCGACTATCATGGACTGCAACCCTCTGAAAGACAAACTCAGTTAAATGATTTAGTTTATGAGATCAAATGTTTTTCCAAGTAACTCAACTTCATTCACCATCAGGATAGGGCCACAACTTGCCCTCACTAATACCTTAAATCTTCTAAGATCTGTCAAGACGTTCTGAAGGTGAGGGTCCCTGCTACCAAGCCTGATGACCTGAGTTCAATTCTCCAGGACCCACATGGTGGAAGAAGAGAACCAACTCCCACAAGTGGTCCTCTGACCTCTACGTGCAAATTGTGGCACACATGTTCCTATACTCACATATACACCTTACATATATACACAATAATAATAAAATAAATTTAAAGTTTATTTTTGGAAACATTTTTCTTGGGAGTTTCTATGTCATGATGCTAGTGGTATAAATGCAAACTCAAAGACTAGCTCCCTCTTGCCTTTTAGGTACTGAAAACCAACTTTATTCTGTTTTCAAATAGTACTCTCCTGAAAGCCGTTAAGTATTGCACAAAATTATTTGCGTCTCTGAACTTCAAAGGAATTTTCAGAAGGTTCCGTGTGTGCATTGCATTTAGAGATAGCTTAGACTTTATCCTCCTCCTGGTTATTTGTTCTGGAGTTGGTACAAGTCATAGCAGTGCAGTGAGAAGCTGCTTTAACTTGCCTATTTGTCCACAACCCTATGGCTGTCACGATTTTATTGCACGCTTACCAGGTGTTCACAGCACCTCCATCTATCTTTCTCTCACAGTGACCACCACAAAACTACCCTCAGGATCATATATGTGCATTTCCAGCCACACACACACACACACACACACACACACACACACA
>CABHPH010131038.1:0-25611 GCA_902168325.1 Peromyscus nudipes | reverse complement strand
CCCACCCCACCCCCTGCCTCTGGAAGGAAGATGGGGTCACATAGCGGCTGTCCTCCCAAGCACTAAATCCCTCGGGCTCCCTGAACAGGGCTTGCTGGCTGGCCAGATCCTTTCTTGCTGGTTGTCCTTAGGCATTTCTCCACTAGGTTCCGCAGGGGCTTACCCTCCACCAGCCCACCCAGGCCAGCTCCAAACTCGAAGTTCAGTGTGGGACACAGTTTCACTTTGACTCCAGGGCACCCAAAGTGACAGCCAGCTTCCTGGTTTTCCTCTCTGTGTGTCTCCCTCCTCCCGCTCTCCCTCTCCCTCTCCTTCCCTTTCTCTCAGTCTGTCTCTCTACTTCCTCTCCCATCTATCTCCCTCTCGTCTCCTCCTCCCCACTTCCCTCTCTCTCTGCCTACCCCACCCCTGCCTCCCCTACCACTCTGCACCCTGTCCTTTCCTGGGAGCACTTTCTCTGCTGACCCTTCAGCAGCTCCTCCTGCCCCCACAGATACAGGGGAGTGCAGTGTCATTATTTGAGATAGTCTTTGTGACAAAATGGATCTTCGGGACTGCTTGGAACTCAGCTCAGCGGGAAGGAACAGTGAATCCTGTTGGTGTCTCTCCAGGGACCTGCCTGGTTCACTCTGTTGCCTCTAACACATCTTCATCACTCAAGGCTTTGGGACATGCATCCTCCTGTCCATGTACCAACCAGGCCAAGCTGCCTCCTTTCTGAGATCACACTGAGTCAGTCCCATTCAGTGTGGTATGGCTGTGGACAGGAACGTATTTTCTTCCCTTCCCTTGGTCATTCATTAAAGATATTATCAGTAGCCTGGTACACTGACCCTTTGCAACCACATTACAAATAAGGCCCTGGGCTCTCAAGCTGGCCCCAGAACCTAGTGACTGCTTAAAGCCTTCTGTAAGAGACACACAGAAACTCACTTCCCATCCCTTGCCAAACCATAGTTGTCCTGTCAAGAGAGCACATGGGGACATGTATGATGGTACTGGCCTGTAATCCTCCCACTTGGGAGGCAGTGGTAAGAGGATCTGTGTTTGAGACCAGTCTGAGCTATAGAAGGGTGACCTTGTCTTTAAAAAAAAATGGGGGGGGGTGTGCATCTCAGTAGCTAAGGCCTGGCCTGGCCTCTGCAAGGCTCAACCCTAGCACTGGAAAAACAAACAAACAACCCAGCACCATGGGAAAGCCTGGTCCTTACAGGACCCACTCTGCTGTGTGGGCTGCACAAAAGTCTGGATGAGGGAAGGAGCTGCTCCAGTTTTTAGACTTCATTTTTCCAGATGTTTTCTGCTTTCTTCATGTGTAAGTAAAGATAGGAAGGCATTCTCGTTTTTTAATTTAAAATTTTATTCTATTGTATGGTGTTTTGTCTGCATGTGTAGCTGTGCACCACATGTGTGCCTGGTGCCCATGGAGGCTCAAAGTGGGTGACAGATCCCCTGGAAGCAGAGTTACAAGGGGCTGTGAGCCATCTTGTGGGTGATGGGAATCGAACTCAGGTCCTCTGGTCTCTTCAGCCCTGATGCCCTTTTATAGTGTCAAATATACATTCATAATGCTGACTCTTCAAGTGCCCTTTCTGGGGCATGACCTACATTTGTCTTGTGTGCAAATGTGACCATTATCTATTTCCAGAACTTGTTCATGATCTCAAATAGCCATTCTGGCTGGGTGTGGCAGCACAGCCTGTAATCTCAATCTCAGCATGTGATAGGCTGATGTGCTGACGTGCTGTGGGGTGTCCACCAGAGAAGACTGCTCAGACATGTGTTTAAGCCAATAGAAAGTCTTTTTTTTTTTTTTTTGGTTTTTCGAGACAGGGTTTCTGTGTGTAGCTTTGCGCCTTTCCTGGAACTCACTCTGTAGCCCAGGCTGGCCTCGAACTCACATAGATCCACCTGGCTCTGCCTCCTGAGTGCTGGGATTAAAGGCGTGTGCCACCACCGCCTGGCTCAATAGAAAGTCTTTATTGACTAGCCAGTGACTACACTGGGTGTTTGGGATCCCTGTGTACCCCCAAGCCTTTCTCGGGGTGAGCTTTTATTCTGGGTTGACATACTTCAGTTAACAAGAACAGTTAGCCAGAAGCGGAACTTCAGAAGCTAAAAAGCAGGTTAGCACATTTGGAGACTTTCCCAGAACTGTGGACTTTGATGGATCAGGCTTTGTTTTCTTTTTATCAGGTGGTGCTATCTATGTGCCGAGTTTCATGACCTGAATGGCACTTCCATCATGGAGTCAGTTGTGCTAAGGTCTGGGGGCTCTGTTACAAAGGCAGGAGGAGAGCTGTGAGTTCAAGGCCAGCCTGGGGTATAGAGCGAGCACCAGGCCAGCCAAGGGGACATATCCTATTGAAAACAAAGAACCCCACCTAGTAACAACAACAAAAACAATAGAGATTGAAAACAGAGCAGGAGACATGGCTCAGTGGCAGATGACCTGAGTTCTGTTCCCTCTCCTGGGCCAGGTGGCTCACAGCCACCTGTAGCTCCAGGAAATCTGATGTCTTTGTCCCCGACCTGTGTTCATACTCATGAGTACATACCCACACACAGACATACACATACTATAATTTTTTTAAAAATCAACTAAAAAAAAAAAAAAAAAAAAGACCAGACTATGGTGGCACACACCTTTAATTCCAGCACTCAGGAGGCAAAAGCAGGCAGATCTATGAGTTTGAGGCCAGCCTGGTCTAAAGAGTTCCAGGACAGCCAGGGCTATGCAGAGAAACCCTGTCTCAAAGAAAAAAAAAAGAGAAAAGAAAGAAAGAAAGAGAGAAAGAAAGAAAAAAAAGAAAGGAAGCAGAAGACATTAAGCAGTCACCACCCAGTCCCCTTCTTAGCCTCTGGTGACCTCTTCTCTACTTCCTGTCACTGTGTTGGTTTGTTTCTAGATATTTCTCGTAAGGCAGTCATGATTTTCAATCTGGTTTATTTCACTTAGGGTTGTGTCTTCATGGTTCATCTATGCTGTAGCACGTATCAAGGCATTCTTTTTAACTGATATGCATTTTGTATTGTATGATTTCAACATGATTTATATAATTAGCAAACTTGAGTGTGTGGATACAGAAAACTGAGTCCAGCTATCCTCTATGTAAATGTTTGCTCCAAGGCTGAGTACCAAAAGTACAGGTGAATACATTTTCTGCTCAGTCCCCATAAGAGGAAGCAGTAGTTAAGGCTTTTTGTGTCTCTCGGTATAATTTTATACTTTAACTTAGGTGCTGGGGATCAAACCCAGGGCCTCCTGCATGCTAGGCAAGTTCTCCACCGCTGAGCTACACTCCAAGCCCTTATGCAGTCTTTGCTGTTTATTTTTAGACATTTTGCTATCCTTTTTTTTTTTTTTTTTTTTTTTTTTTTTTTTGGTATTTTGAAACAGGGTCTCTCTGTGTAGTTTTGGTGCCTGTCCTGGATCTTGCTCTGTAGACCAGGCTGGCCTTGAACTCACAGAGATCTGCCTGGCTCTGCCTCCCCAGTGCTGGGATTAAAGGTGTGTGCCACCACCGCCCCGGGCCAAACAATATATTTTGATCAAATTCTTTCCTCTCCCTCAGGTCCTCCCATATCATCTCCAAAGGTTTTGTTTTTATTTTTGCTTTATTAGACAAGATCTCACATAACCAGGCTGGCCTTGAACTGCCCATGTAGTTGATGATGACCTTGAGTTCTGATCTTCTATCCTCCATCTTTGGGGTGCACCACCATATCCTGTGTCCCCAAGGCATGCTGCATATTTGGCAAGCTCTCAACCAACTGTGCTAAATGCCCAGCTCGCAGAGGAACTTTAAGCTAGATATGACAGTACATACCTGCAATTATAACACTCAGGAAGGAAGCTGAATTAGGAGTTAGAGGTCACCTGGGCTACAAAGAAAGACTTTTTTTTTTAATTTATTTTTATTTGATGTGCATTAGTGTTTGGCCTGCTTGTATGTCTGCGTGAGGTCACCCAGAACTGGAGTTACAGACAGTTGTGAGCTGTCATATGGGTCCTGGGAATTGAACCCATAAAGAACAGTCAGTGCTCTTAACCACTGAGCCATCTCTCCAACCCCTAGAAAGACATTTTTTAACAAAAAAAAAAAAAAAGAAGAAAAAAAGAAAGAAGAGGAAGAAGAGGAAAAAGAGGGAAGAAGGAAGGAAGGAGGGCAGGGAAAGGCTCTTCAGCTGGATGTGGTGGCACACACCTTTGATCCCAGCACTCAGAAGGCAGAAGCAGATGACTATCTGTGAGTTCAAGGACAGCCAGGGCTACACAGAGAAACCCTGTCTCAAAACTATTTGACAGTGCTTAGGAAAACTTTATTTTTTATGAGTGGCCTCTTGGTTTGACAGGCCACCTTGCTAGACTCACTCTGTAGATATTTTCGGTTCTAGACTTCCTGGTTAGCAAGTGTATTGTCAACAGTTGATTTTTTTTTTCCCTTTAAGGCTTATGCAGACTCAAGTAAAGATTGGCTGACACAGAAGTTCACAGAACTCAGATTACTCCTTGATGAAGAGGAAGTACTGGCCAAAAAGTTCATCGATAAGAATACACAGCTCACCCTCCAGGTGTACAGGGAGCAAGCAGAGTCTTGCAGGAAGCAAATTGAGGCCATGGATGATTTCTCTACCAGGGTGTGGGTCATCAGCCTGGAGCCCAACCCAGTCCAGCTGCTGCAGGTATAGCTGGGCTTTCTGATCTTACAGCTGCCACCGGCTACCCATAATGCACCTGGGTCACTGTGGCATCGAACATGGTCTTTACACACTGGGGAACTGCACAGGGGTTTCCCTGGCTAGTGTGTAGACTTTATTGCCACCACACAGGTGGTCAGGGAGTATACACTATTAAGATAATTAATATATATCTTGAACTATAAATAGTCCTAACAGTACCATTTCCCAGGGCCTCCAAATTGCAAGCACTTTGTGAATTATCTTAGTCAGTGTTTTATTGCTATGAAGAGACACAATGACCATGGCAACTCTTTTGTTTGCTTGTTTGTTTTTGTAGCCCTGGTTGTCCTGGAACTAGCTCTGTAGATCAGATTGGCCTCTAACACACAGAGCTCCACCTGCCTCTGCCCACTGAGTGCTAAGATTAAAGGTGTGTGCCGCCACTGCCTGGCTGACCGTGGCAACTCTTATAAAGGAAAACACTTAACTGGGGCTGGCTTACAGTTTCAGAGGTTTAGTCCTTTGTCATCATGGCAGGAAGCATGGCAGCATGCAGGCAGATATGGTGCTGGAGAAGTGGCTGAGAGTTCTACATCCAGATCCAAAGGCAGCAGGAAGAGACTATGAGACACACTGGGCCTGGCTTGAGCATCTGAAACCTCAAAGCTCACCCCAGTGACACACTTCCTCCAACAAGGCCACACCCACTCCAACAAGGCCACACCTCCTAATCCCTCTCAAGTAGTGCCACTCCTTGATGACCAAGTATGCAAATATATGAGCCTATGGGGGCCATTCTTGTTCAACAAACACATGAATCATAGCTCAAATATTTACTGGAGATCTGTAGTACAGCTTCCGGTAGGTGAGATGTGGGCCTAAGGGAAGCAGGACTCACTGGAGCTCACACTCTGGTAGGATCAGAACCTGGGCCTGGTCAGGGACAGTAAAATATGCCTATAATCCCAGCATCTTGGAGGTAGAGGTACGAGGGTCAGGAGTTCAAGGTAAGCCTAGGCTCCATAAAACCCTGTCTCAACAATACAAGATAAAACAGAATGGAACCCAGGTCTGCAAAGATTGAGTGCATCTGCACTGAGGCCTACCCTCACAGTGGCCTGGACTTTAATGCCATGGCCTGGTTATCCTCCTTGCTCAGGCCCTCCTAAGGACCCATGGGAAGGGAAGGGAAAGGGGAGGAGAGGGGAAGAAGGGGAAAGGAGGGGGAAGGGGAAGGGGTACCAGCAGCTCCATTTACCTCCTATCTCAGGCCGCTGCACAGTCTCCCCAGGGCACTGCTCTGTGGTACAGCTCATCCTGACCACAGTGGCCAGGCAGAATGAGTCCCGACTTGCTGCGTTTCTTCTTGGGTGTGCAGTAGAGGCTAGACACAGCTTGCAGCCCCTGGAGCCATCTTGACCCTGTGCCCGTCTACACAGGCATATATAGCCACTAAGTCAGAGATGGGACAGCAGATGAGGCCCTCGGAGCTGAGCCACCCGGTGCCCCTGTCCTTCGAGCCTGTCAAGAACTTCTTTAAGGAGTTTATGGGAGCCATCCAGGACACTTTACAGACACCCATGGACACTCGCCTGAAGGAAAGTGAGTTGCCTAATGACAGACTTCGAGTCCTTACACCCTGCAGCCTGTCATTGCGAGGGACTCAGGGTGGCAGGAGCTGGAGGCAGCTGGTCACATTGCATCTGCAACCGGGAAGCAGAGGGAGATGGGTGCTGGTGCTTGGCTCGCTCTCGCCTTTCCATCCAGTGTGGGACCCCAGCCCATGAAGTAGCATTTCCTACATGGAGTAGCAGTCCCCTCCCCATCTAGGGACTCTCCTGAAGGTCTCCCCAGAGATTTGTTTCATGATGACTTCAGCCCCAGCAACTTGACAGTCATAAACCAGAGAAGCAGAGGCAGCCGACAATCTCAGTCATGGCTTTCCCACATGATGCCCTGGCTGGGCAGTTAGGGGCTCCTGGCTTAGTGCCCACCCCACCCCACCTCCAATACTTGGAATGGAACCTAGGGTCTCGAGCATGCTAAGCAAGCACTCTGCCACTGAGGCATCCTCAGATCTCCTTTTATTTTGAGAGAGTCAAGTTGCACAGGCTGGCCTTGGCCTTTCAATCCTCCTGACTCAGTCTCCTGAGGAGATTGCAGGTGTGTGCCTCCATGCCCCATTCCAACTCATCCTTAACAACGGATGCCACTCTGCCTTTCCTGAGCCGGTGGCCCTCTTGCCGCTCCCCAGCCACCACTTCCAGGGTCTACTCACACTTGCTGGCTCTTACCCTTCCTCTTGTGCCCAGGGCAGTCACCATCCCTGCAGGTGGCTGACGTGGCTGTACACACACCAGAGGCCTTTCTGCCGACTCCAGCTCACTCCCCTCTCTGCCACCTCACCTCTGCCACCTTGCTCCACATTTCTTGCTCAGCCTGCTTTCTTATGCCACCCAGGTCGACCTGCCCAGGGGTAGCATCACCCACAGTGGCCTGGGTGCTTCCACATCAATCATTAATCAAGAAAATGTCCTCCAGTACCAGGCATGGTGGCAGACACCTTCAATCTCAGCACTCGGTGTGTGTGTGTGAGGGGCAGAGGCAGACAGAGCTCTGTGAGTTCCAGGCTAGCCTGCTCCACCTAGCAAGTTCTAGGACAGCCAGGGATACACAGAAAAACCCTGTCTCAAAAAACAGAGAGAGAGGGATACACAGAAAAACCCTGTCTCAAAAAACATTGAGAGAGGTATACACAGAAAAACTCTGTCTCAAAAAACAGAGAGAGAGAAAGATACACAGAAAAACTCTGTTTCAAAAAACAATTAGAGAGAGAGGTATACACAGAAAAACTCTGTCTCAAAAAACAGAGAGAGAAAGGGAAAAAGGAAATGTCCTACAAACTTCTCTACAGGCCAGTCTGATGGTGGCATTTTTCAGCTGAGGCTCCTCTTCCTGGATAACTCTATCTTGTGTCAATGTGACAAAAAGTCACCAGAATAAGCAGCGCAGGGCTTTAGAGTGACAGGTAGAAGGAAGATTTCTAGAGTGGGGGGAGAGCCCCGTGAGACATTTGAGCTCCCTGGTGCAGATCTCACACGGCTGACTCCAGCATTCTGAGGGTGAGGCCTTTGCCCAGGTGATGAAGGAGGCCTTGTGGACAAGACGCAGGCAGGGGTCCCCAAGGAGGTGTTTCCTAAGGGGTCCTCTTGCGGGAACAACCTCCCACCTTTGCTCTTTCTGAGAACTGGACCTCTCTGCAGGCTTAGCGGGGCTTTGTGTGTGCGATCAATTTTACCCTTTTGAATGCTTTATTAGTAGCATATATTAATTATACATAAAAATAAGTTTCATTGTAACATTTTCACACATGCACATATTTTGGCCATATTCTCTCCCATTTCCTTCTCTCTTTTTTAAGATTTATTTTTTATTTTATGTGTATGGGTGCTTTGCCTGAATGCTTGACTGTGCATGCACAGTGCCCGAGGAGTCAAAAGAGGGCATAAGATCCTCTGGAACAGACGGTTGTGAGCCAACTTGTGGGTGCTGGGAATCAGACAGGTCCACAGCCAGGGCTCTTAATGGCCGAGCCATCTCTGCAGTCCCCCATTACCCTCTCTTGCCCCCTTCCATTCCTAATGATTCTCTTCCTCTGACTAACCAGTTCTCCCTTCTGCTTTCGTGTGTGTGTGTGTGTGTGTGTGTGTGTGTGTGTGTGAGTGTGCCAATGAATTTAGTTAGAGCTACTTACAGGAGCACTGCTTTGGGGAAGGCTGCCTCCTGTCTTCCAGTGCTGAGAGCTGAGGCTAGCCCCTGCTGCCACCAAAGAGTAGCTGTTGTGTTGGGGGTCTTCCCCCCTCCAAAGTTTGTATCTTTTTCTAAGTTTGCACGTGATTCTTGGGGGTCACTTGCAAGGCTCCCGCTCTGTCTCGCTTTGCGTGTTTGTCTGTGCTGCCCGCAGGAGCCCCGGCGTTCACATCTCACGATTCCTTCCAGACATAAACTGCCAGCTTTCAGGCTCCTCCAGCACCAAGGCAGGCGCCTTGTGGAAAACCAGCTCTTCACCAGAGAGATCACTGTTCTTGAAATGTAAGACCCGGGAGTGGGAGAAGGAGGCTGGGTGAGGAGCAAAGGTGGAGGAGGGACAGGAAATGAGCCCCCCACTTCCTGTTAGGAGACTCGTTTCCAAACAAGGTTTTTAAAACATTTTTGCTGGGTGTGGTTTCATACTTTTTTTTTTTTTTTTTTTTTTTTTTGGTTTTTCAATACAAGGTTTCTCTGTGTAACAGCCCTGGCTGTCCTGGAACTTACTTTGTAGCCCAGGCTGGCCTTGAACTCAAGATCTGCCTGCCTCTGCTTCCCAAGTGCTGGGATTAAAGGTATAAACCACCAAGACCTGGTGTCCTACAATATTTAATCCCAATACTCAGAGGCTCAGGGAGGACGATCTCAAATTCTAGCTAGCCTTGGCTATATAGTAGGTGTTAAATCTCAAATTTGGTTCAGATGGCTAACTGAGGTGCCTATTAAAATATCAAAGCAGAGCCGGGCGGTGGTGGCGCACACCTTTAATCCCAGCACTCAGGACCAGAGGCAGGTGGATTTCTGTGAGTTCAAGGCCAGCATGGTTTACAGAGCAAGATCCAGGAAAGCCGCAAACTACACAGAGAAACCCTGTCTAGAAAAACCAAAAAATAAAAATAAAGTAAAATAAAGCGGTATTATTATTATTATTTGGCATAGCTAGAACACATACAACATGGTATCATGCTATACATACTTTTTAAAAAAGATTTATTTATTATGCATACAGTACAGTGTTCTGCCTGCATGCCAGAAGAGGGCACTAGATCTCATTATAGATGGTTGTGAGCCATTTTATGGGTGCTGGGAGTTGAACTCAGGACCTCTGGAAGAGCAGCCAATGCTCTTAACTTGTGAGCCATCTCTCCCATCCAGCCCCTATACATAGTGTTTTATAATCTGTTTTCATTTACTGGAAAATTGTGAACCATCTCTTATTTGTTCCCCTAAAAATTTACAGAAGTAGGAGTAGAGAAATCTCAGTGATGGAATGCTGGCCTGGTGTGTGAGGCACACCTGGGCTTAATTCCCAGCATCACAAGCAAGTGAGAGCAAGAAGGAGGAAAGAGAGATAAAGAGGAAGACAGAGGAAATTATATGTGTAGTGCACGCATTGTGAAGAAAATTAGAAATTACAAACAAAAAGAAAACAGCCATCTTACCCAGGATAACTTCCGTCAGCGTTTCCGCAGATTGCTTCTTCAGACATTAAAAAATACTGTGTTGCCAGGCAGTGGTAGCACACACCTTCAGTCCCAGAACTCACTTGGGAGGCAGAAGCAGGCAGATCTCTGAGTTCAAGGCCAACCTGGTCTACAGAGTGAGTTCCAGGACATCCAGGGCTACACAGAGAAACCCTGTCTAGAAAAACCAAAAAAAGAAAAACAAAAACTAAAAACTAAAAATTGTGTCAGGTATTTTAAAGTTACACCAAGTTACAACCTTTTGTAACTTTATGTGGCAGTATGGCAACCATGCTCCATTTCAATAATGCTCTTTCAAAGGCCACCGAGTATCACATCAACAGACATTAATTTTCATCAAGACAAGCAGCTTTTACTCATTACTTATGCTCACAATAACCCTATTTAAAGCTGCTGTTACATTCTACTCTCTTCTTTATCTTCATAATTCTGTTTGTTCATTTTTGAAACAGGGTTTCACTCTGTAGCCCAAGTGAGTTTCAAACCACTTAAATCAGCCAGGCCTACCTCTAAACCATCAATTCTGTTCAGTTAGTGAATGAGTGGATAAATATGCCTTATTTTCTGCATATCTTCAGGAGTAATTTCTCAAAACGGAATCACTGAGCACATATTTTTAAAAGAAACGTTTGAAAAACAAAATGCACTCGAAGGAAATTTCCTGCAAAAGGAAATGTTACTTCACCTCCCTCAGACCAAGAAGTTGAAACTTCTAGAAGTCTTCCTTGACTATGCCAAAAGGACGGCTACTGTTCCAACTTCTAACTCTTTAGCCTAGAAAAAGCCAGCCTCAGAGTATGGAGAGATGGCTCAGTGTTTAATTAAGATTGTCGCTGCTCTAGGGCAGGACACCTGGATCAGTTCCCAGCTCCCACATGGAGGCTGTAACGCCAGTGTGGGGCATCTGTCGCCCTCTTCAGGCCGCTACAGGTACTGCACATGTTGCACTGTGAAGGACATTAAAAAATACTCACGCCCATAAAAAATAAGTTAAACACACACACAAACTAGGATCAATCACCACTGAAATACGTCTGATACGGTTCAAGAACATGCCAGTACGTTTTAAAAAGCAGATTGCCTAAGAATATGCATGGCATGATACCAATACCTATGACCAAGCGTAACCCTCAAAGTTAAGGGATAAAAGGGACATGCAACCGAGTCCTAATTGTCATGGGATTTTCTTTCTTTCTTTCAGTTTTTGAGACAGGGTCTCTTTGTGTAGCCTTGGCTGTCCTGGAACATGCTATGTAGACCTTGCTATGTGGGCCTCAAACTCACAGAACCGCTGCCTCTGCCTCCCCAGTGGTGGGATTTAAGGCGTGTTCCACCTTTCTTAGCGGTAAGTTTTTTGGTTTTTTGGGTTTTTTGGGGGAGGGGGGGGGAGGGGAGGGTTGGTTTTGGTTTTTCAAGACAGGGTCTCTTTGTGTAGCCTTGGCCGTCCTGGAACTCACTTTGTAGACCAGGGTGGCCTCGAACTCACAGAGATCTGCCTGCCTCTGCATAACCGAGTGCTGGGATTAAAGGCGTGCGCCACCACCGCCTGGCTTACTATTTTTTTTTTTTTGTTTTTAAATTAGCAATAAATTCCACAATCCAAACTCAAGCCGTATAGAGCGTGTAATAAGCCTTCTAATCTTTCCCTCTCGCCTGGCCCAATAGCTTTGATACCTCCCCCAGGCTGGGGATCAGGACAGGAAAAGGGAGGGAGTGGGCGGGGCTAGTGGCCTCGTGGCCCCGCCCACCTTTCCGACGGCCGTCTCTCCCGCTCCCTCCGCAGATGCCCGCACGCCCACGCTGGACCCGGACACGATGCACAGCCGCCTGCGTCTGTCGACGGACGGACTGACCGTCCGCTGCGCGCTGCTGGGCCGCCTGGGGCCGCGCCCCGCGCCACAGTTCGACGCCCTGCGTCAGGTGCTGGGCCGCGACGGCTTCGCAGCCGGACGCCACTACTGGGAGGTGGACGTGCAGGAGGCGGGCGTGGGCTGGTGGGTGGGCGCCGCCTACCCGTCGCTGCGGCGCCACGGGGCCACCGCCGCCTCCCGCCTGGGCTGCAACCGGGAGTCGTGGTGCGTGAAGCGCTACGACCTGGAGTACTGGGCCTTCCACGACTGCCAGCGAAGCCGCCTGCGGCCCCGCCGCGACCCCCACCGGCTCGGCGTCTTCCTGGACTACGAAGCCGGCGTTCTGGCCTTCTACGACGTGGCGGGCGGCATGAGCCACTTGCACACCTTCCACGCAGCCTTCCAGGAGCCGCTCTACCCGGCCCTGCGCCTCTGGGAGGGGGCCATCAGCATCCCCCGGTTGCCCTAGGCGAGCACGCTTCCTTACCCAGGCTAGTCTACAGGCTCCGTTCAGGCAACCCCACGCTGCCTGTGTCTGGGACACCATCATGCATCGCCTAGAGCCTCCCCGGCACACAGTAAATTTCAGTGAAAGTTTCCTAACAGAGGCACTTCATCTCCTTAAAGGTCCCCATTTGAGCCAACTGCTCTCCAGCCACTTAAGATTGTTTGTCCGGGTCACCTCAATCCAGAGCACTTGAAAGGGTTCCTCGTCTCCTGCCCTGCATCCTCTCCCATCTTCATCTTCTACACTAAAACCAAGGTGAGCAACCTGAAACTTAGCTCGGTCTCTTGAGAGGTACAAGAACAAATCAGGAAAGCCTTTCTCCTTAGCCTTCCCAGCCTGCTCTTTGACGGCCTACCCTGGCAGTCTTTTCAAACACGCTTCAGTCAGAAGCTGGTTCACAGCTTTGCACCTTTTTTATTTTTATTTTTATATTTTAATTTTTTCCCCCGAGACAGGATTTCTCTGTGTGTAGCTTTGAAGCCTGTCCTGGATCTCGCTCTTGTAAACCAGGCTGGCCTCAAACTCACAGAGATCTGCCTGGCTCTGCCTCCCCAGTGCTGGGATGAAAGGCATACGCTGCCGCCAGCCAGGCCAGTTTTGCATCTTAAACCATCTCTGCCTGTCTCACTCCTCAGGTTTATCTGCCCCAAGAAGCCACCCTCCCCCAAAAACAAACAAACAAACAAACAAACAAACCAAAAACCCAAAACCTACGAGGCCTGTCATTCCAGCTGCTTTTTTTTTTTTTTTAAGATTTGTTTATTATGTATACAACATGTATGACCAGAAGAGGGCACTAGATCTTATTACAGATGGTTGTGAGCCACCATGTGGTTGCTGGGAATTGAACTCAGGACCTCTGGAAGAGCAGTCAGTGCTCTTAACCTCTAAGCCATTTCTCCAGCCCCCCCAGCTGCTTTCTAAGAACATCTGTGTTCTTTCCTTCCAAAAACGGTTTGGAAAGTACCCTTCCAGGCAAAGAATGATCAGTAGGCATCTACTCACAGAAGGGGGAACTATCGAGAATGGCTCAAAGGTCGATCTGACAGGACATAGCTAACATGGGAGATGTATACTTGATACTACATCGCCTTCATTCACACAAGACCAAGAGCTTTTCCCCACGCGCACCACGGCAGGGGCCAAGCCCGGCATCTCTTAACGATTGTATCCAGTGTTGTCACACATAGTCGCACACACACACTTGATCCTTACATCCCTCAAAGGTGGGAAGTGATCCCATTATACATGAGGCAGAATCGGTACACTTGAGCAGTCGACTGGCCAAGATAACGGAACCAGTGTTACAGTCAGGGTCTGCGCTCCCACCAGGCTGTACTGTGGACATGGCAGCTGGTCTTCCTCTCAGTAGTAACTGCCTCAGTTTTTTTTTTTTCCACCTACTTCCTTGGGCCGAACCTACCTCTAGATTACTTTCACTGGCCTCTGAAACAGTTTTCGCACCCTTCACGGGGGATGGAATTGTTTTGAGAGGCTGTGATTTGAGTATAAAGCACAAAGACAGGTTCTGGGCCAAGTTTTGTGCTGGCTGAAAGGCTAGTTTCCCATCAGCTGTGTGGCCTCAGGCAACACACTTTCTACTTGTGACCCCCACCTGTAAAATGTGGGTTACTGACAGGAAGCTCAAACGGGCTGAAGCTAATGAAATTGCCTTAATAACTATGTCAGGCTAGGGTCTGTTAGCATCTCCAGCAGATTCTCCCTTGTACCTGTCAGAATGCTGGACCATGGACACCCAGCAGCCATGTTCTTGAAAGTAGAAAGCATGTGTCTTGATGCTCTTAGTTTTGCAGAATTTACCTCAAAGGTAAACCACAAATTATTTTCCCATGGTGCCTGGGCTAGAACCAGTGGCCTTGCACATCCTAAGCGTGTGTTCCGCGGAGCTATACTCCAGCCCCAGCAGATGGCTTTTAAGAAAAAGGCTTCGTCCAGGCCAGCCCTGAGGGAAATAGAGGGGACAGCTCTGTCTCAAATGTCCAGCTTCAAGAGCCAGAGAGTGTGGGACTTGAGAATTTCCTGAGACTGGGCTAGGCAGGGGCTGGCTCCTCAGACCTCCTGGGGCCATTTGCTGTGATTTCTGGGCACTGTCTCCCAGAGAAGCTTGTGTACCATTGCCTTTGCGCACATGGTTTCAGTCCATGTTGACTAGAGACAACCATATTTTTAAATGACAAGTTTTCTAATATATGCGTTAATAAAATAACGAATACTCTCCCTTGTAACTGTGTTCTTCATTGGGAGTCAAGTGCATAGCATACAGGCCTGGATAAGACCTCATTCATCTGCCATCCCCTTCACAGATTTCTTGAAATAGTCAGTGGGCCCTAAATTGAACACTCCCAGCAATGGGGAGCTCACCACTCATGAAGATAAACAAGTTCTTTTTCACATGCATTTTGAGGGGGCGGGGGGGGGGGACCTTAAGTATCATGTTACATGTGGATGTCAGGGGACAACTGGTGGAAGTCAGTTTTATCCTTACACCATGTGGGTTCTGGGGATCAAATTCAGGTTATCAGGATGATGACAGCCATCTACCTGTTGAGCCATCCCAATGGCCCCTACATTTTTCATGGAAGCAACCCAACTCTCAGCCACAAATACTGTAGGACGTGTTTGTGGTCATCCTTTAGCACCAGGGAAGCCTCTTGTGGTTTCTAGCTTTTAGAAAATTCAGGGCTCTTTTGCCTACAGTACCATCTGTTCTGCCCCAAATCCTACTTTGTCAGTGACATTGGCCTTGTGGTAACCCCATACAAGTGTCAGCGGATAGAAGCGTTCAGTGTTGTGAGGGACAGCCTGCTCAAGACAGCATGGTGTTTATGATAGGGCATGATTGTGAGTGGAGGGCCCAGGCCAGATTCTATCATGTTCTGATCAGAAATTTTCTAGGGGGGGATGAAGGGTGGGGAGGCTGGTAAGATGGTTCAGCAAGTCAAGGCGCTTGCCTCCAAGCCTGGCAATCTGAATTCCACCCCCAGGGTCCATGTGGTGGAAGGAGAGAAGCAACTCCTAAAACCTGTCCTCTGACCTCTACACAGAGTGCACACCACCCATACATATACACACAAAATGTAGAGGCTAGAGAGATGTCTCAGTGGTTACGAGTGCTGGCTGCTCTTGCAGAGGACCCAAATTCAGTTTCCACCAAGCACATGGCGGCTCACATCTGTATCCATTCCATGAGATTGAACACTGCCCTCTGGCTCCTGGTGGCACCAGACACACGTGTGATGCACAGACACACATGCAGGCAAGACCATACACACAAATGTAGAAAAGAGCAACTGAATCCTTGGCTCACCACTCTGAGCCCTCCTTCCCCACATGCCGCTCCTACCAAACCATCACCTTCCAGCTTCCGGGGATTCCCCAAGCCTGCACAGTGCATCCCTCAGCCACTGCTCAATCTACAAGGCTAAACTAGCCGTAACTTCTGGGAGACTTTCCAGGTCAGTGGCCCACCGCTCTACAGGGAAGGTCAGCTCAGTGGACCCTGTCTGTGGAAGAGTCATGGGCCAGCACTGCACAGCCCACCTGCAAGTGCTTAGGCGTGTCTTCCAAACGTCCAAAGTTTTCCAACTGTGAGTAGGCTGGGAATGTGCCTAGATACCAGTCCAGCTCAAACCAGAACACCCCTCATTCCCACCACCCCAGAAGTTATTCTAGGTTCCAAGAGAAGGGAAGTCCTAATTCACACATAAACCTCTCAGGGCTAACTGTGCACTGAGAAGAGACTTGAATATACACTTTCAAATAGGAATGATACAGTAAATAACGTTAGATTGGGCCTGGAGAGGCAATGGATGGCTCAGTGGGTAAGAGCTCAAACTGATGTTGCAGAGAGCTCAAGTTTGGGACCCAGCACCCATATCAGGCAGCTCAACTGCTTATAACTCCAGCTCCAGGGGATCCAACACCCGTGGCGCACGCGCGCACACACACACATACATACACACGCGCACACACACACACACACACACACACACACGAACCTTGAAAAAATAAGGTCAAATAAGTATGAACATAAAGATTAAGAACTTGAAAAGGGGACTGGAGAGATGGCTCAGAGGTCAAGAGCTCTCTTAACAGTGAAAGAACTCGCTGTTCTTTCAGAGGACCTGGGTTCAATTCCCAGCAGTCACATGGCAGCTCACAATTGTAACTCCAGTTCCAGGAGATCCAAGACCGTCACAGACATATGTGCAAGCAAAACACCAACACACACACACACACACACACACACACACCGGGGAGTGGTAGTGCAAGACTTCAATTCCAGCACTCAGGAAACAGAGGCAGGTGGATCTCTGAGTTCGAAGCCTGGTCTACAAAGTGAGTTCTAGGACAGCCAGAGTTATACAGAGAAACCCTGTCTGGAAACATCAAAACACACACACACACACACACACACACACACCTTGAAAAGAAGTGACTGGTTAAGAGCATTTTCTGCTCTTGCAGAAATCCTGGGTTCAGTTCTCATGTGTGTAGAAGCTCGTAACTGTAATTCCACTAAGGGGATCTGATGCCCTTTTGACCTCCATTGGTATTGTACATATATACATATACACATAAGATAAAAACGAACCAGGCCAGGCAGTGGTGGCGTACGCCTTTAAGCCCAGCATTTGGGAAGCAGGGTCAGGCAGATCTCTGTGAGTTCAAGGCCAACCTGGTCTACAGCTCAAGATCCAAGACAGGCACCAAAACTACACAGAGAAACCCTGTCTTGAAAAACAACACAAAAAAACCTTTAAAAAGAGAAAGGGCTTGAAAAGGGCTCAGGATGGCTCGACAGAGAAGAATGCTTGCTGCTTAAGCACTGGGGCCGGAGTTTGGATCTCAGCACCCAAGTAAAAAGCCAGGCCTGGCAGAGACAGAGATTTCTGGAGCCTGCTAGAGGCCTGCACAGCTAATGCTGTCTCGGTCAAGTGGACAGAGATAAAGCAGGACATCTGACCTCTGAAAACATACACAAATACACAAATGGCGGCGGGAGTTGCTAATGGGCAGTGACACAGGTCAGCTGGTAAAGGAGACTGCTGCTAAGCCTGGTGACCCCAGTTTGATCCTTGAGACCAACACGGTGGCGGGAGAGAACTGACTCCCACAAGTCACTCTTTGTAGGCCGTGCACACATACACACACATAAACAAATGCAGGTCAAGTGTGGTGGTGCACACCTTTAATCTCAGCACTCAGGAGGCAGAGGCAAGCAGATCTTGGAGTTTGAGTCCAGTCTGGTCTACATAGCAAGTTCCAGGACAGCCAGGGATATAGAGTGAGATCCTGTCTCAGGGTTAAAAAAAAAAAAGTTGTTTTTTTTTTGTTTGTTTTGTTTTTTAATAAAATGAAGAAGAGAAGATATTTGAAAAGAACAAAATGATTAATCTCAGCATTGATCCAAAGAACAAAGTGAAATGTGACAATGAACCTCTATAAAAAGTTCATGCAGCTTGAAGAAGTTGAACAATGGAGTCTTTGTGTCTGGGTTTGTAATCTGTCATATGTGACAAGACACTCTGGTGATTATGGCAGGGATGATTTCTGCATTCCCCCTCACACAAGCTCCACACCCCCACATGGCACCCCCTTATTTAGACTGTGTTCTTCTCTGCTTCACATTCTCCTAACAGTTGTCTCACTGACCGATGGTCCCATGGGTTAGCGTGCACCTGCCTCATCTGAGGACAAGCCCTCTGAGAAGGGACTGGCTGCTTAGAGCCATGTCCCTAGGCCTCTGGTGGTAATTGACACCGAGCACACCCTGAGGATTTGCCAAAGGGAAATCAACTGCTCCTCCCAACCTTTACTCACAGAGACAGGAGTGCTTGCCTCTGCCCACAGGGCCTCGGACAGTCTAATGCAAAGTAACCACTGTTCAGTACTCTGAGGAACCCAGGCCAGAACGGGTAGGAGGGAAGTCAGCTGTCTGTGAGGAATCAAGACCTCAGCTTCCTGGAGTTGCTTTGTAGGATGGGAACATGAAAGATTAAGACAACAACAGAGCCACACAGAAAACCTAAAGGAGCTACTTTTGCTCTGGGTCGCCTTCTCTGGCTGGACACCTCAAAGCAGATTGGCCTCATTGGCTCTTCCTTTCCGATGGGCTGGACACAGGTGGCCACTGTGACAGGGAGGCCTGGAGGTCAACACGCCTACCCCCTGCACCCAGCACACCGGATGGTCACAGCAGGGTGGCTGAGAAGCCGGGGGTGGCACTTTATTTTAAGACTTGATTTTCTTGCTGTGACTTTCCACAGAGTCTTCCATGATTGTATCATCCTCTTCAACAGTGACCAGCACCTTCTTGCCCACTAGGTTGAAGATGTCTTCAGGAGGATAGCCTTTGGGCTCCCCCACCTTCACAGTGAGCATGTCCAGGGTCAGGATGGTGCCTTCTGAGATTCTCACTTTGGCCACCACAGACTTGCCCAGCTGTGGACACAGGAAGGTCAGTGTTAGATCCTAGAAGGAACTCCTGGGACCTTCCCAGCAGGGAAGTTACTCACCACCATGCCCAGGGCGGCACCTCACAGAAGGAAAGACACGCCAGTGTCAGGTGACATCACAGACTAAGACACCACCAAGGACAGGCTCAGGCTGGGTCGCCAGATAGACCCTGGTTCAACACCTGTTGGCCGGGGTGCTGTTTGGTGTCCCTGCAGAAGGTGCTGGCACCTTGTCAGAATATTAACAGAGACAGAGCGTGCTGTGATAGAGCGTACTTCTGTCCCTGTCTAGTCAACATCTTGCGGAAACTGAGGTCAAAAGAAGGCGGGCAGCTTGGCCAAGCTGCCAATAACCAAGGTAAGAACCTAAAGGAGGAAACTCCTGAGTCCTGGTCCAGCGTGTGTACAACCCTGTTGCCACTTTGTTCTATTAAACAGGGTGATGGAGGGCTCATGACAAGGTGTGCCCAGGAAGGGGACAGACAGGACAGGCAGATGTGGCGACCAAGGGCTGGCTCACACCCAGCGTCTGTGCCTCCCCACAAATACTGTGAGGCAGCCTTTGCTATCCTCCAGTTTATACATAAGAGCCTCCGAGTTCTAATTCTGCTTGGAACTTAGCACCAGGTATCCTACTGTGGCCCTCGCTGTGTGTCACCCTCTACTTTGAGCACTGCACGTCACGCCCAACCCTGTAACTCCCCACTTCATTTGCAAGGCAGTCACACTCTCTTCCTGCTGACTTCCTCATACATGCGCACCTGTAATTGGGGGGAAGGCGGAGGGCAGCAGGCGGTCTCCCTCGGAATAAAAGATGACGACGTTTCTCATGTATACACAGTGTCTGGCCTCTGCCCTGACCTATACAACTGCAGGGGAGGAGTCTTGCACCTAGAACTCCTAGGCCTCCAGGCTCTAAACTCACAAGGGCAGAAAGGTCCAGGCCACGGCTTCCAGGAATCTGGGAGGCATGCCTCAGCCTCACCATCACTGCCCACCAGCCCCACACAATGCCCCCTTGTACTTAGGACTGCCCAAGCTCTCTTCCTAATGCCTCAGAGTATGCCTACTCCAAGTGACTAGGCTTGGCCATCTTAGGACTTCACTCTGTAGCTCCTAGGGTTCAGAGCCCTGAGGTCACAGGCTTCAGAGACTTAGTGGAAAAGCTAAGTGACCAGAGGTGGTTGAAAAGCCTGAATTGCTCTTATGTATCCATCCATCCATATCACCACCACCACCACCACCACTCCCATAGCCTAATGCCGCTCCGAAGGATGGTATGACATTCTTTCACCTGCTCATCTGTCAGGCTCAGACAGGCCACCCCTGCCTCAGGACAGAAAGGCTAGGCAGTCAGGCAGCACCCACCTTCTCATTACAGGCCATCTCACAGGGCAGCAGCTGCTTGGTTGGAGAGCCCAATGCCCGCTCCACCAGGCGCACAGAGCGCACCAGCTCTGCCAGTTCTCCAGGCTCCAGCGAGGCTGAGTGGTCGCTGCCCTTCCAAGTTTTGTCCAAAGTTATGTGACGTTCCAACACCTTGGCCCCCAGAGCCACTGCAGCCACAGATATGGCGATGCCTGTCTCATGACCAGAATACCCTATGGGAATGTCGGGGAAGAGTTTCTGGTATTCCTGTAAAATAGAAAAGGGGAGTGGTTACCCTTCTGGGGCTTCACACATGTTCTCTTAGTCAGGGAGATCTGAACAGCACCCCACTTCAGCCGCTCCTGGGCAGAGCAGTCAGAGGTAAGACTGTAAGGCAGGCACTCTGAGCCTCCCTTTGTGGGAAGAACAAAAGTGGCCATTGTGGGTTGCTGGGAACAGGGGGGACACCCGCTGTCCTGGCTGGTTTTATGTCAACAGATAGAGGCTAGAGTCACCAGAGGAGGGGGAACCTCAACTGAGAAAATGCCTCCGTAAGATCCGGCTGTACAGCATTTTCTTACTTAGTGATCACTGGGGGAGGGCCCAGCTCACTGTGGGTGGTGCCATCCCTGGGCTGGTGCCCCTGGGTCCTATAAGGAAGCAGGCTGAACAAGCCCTGGGGAGCAAAGCCACTAAGCAGCACCCCTCCATGGCCCCTGCAGCAGCTCCTGCCTTCAGGTTCCTGCCCTGTTTGAGTTCCTGTCCTCACTGCCTTTGATGATGAGCTGTTATATGGAACTGAGTGAAATAAACCCTTGGCTCCCCAAGTTATTTAGTCATGGTGTTTTGCTGCAGCAATAGAAACCCTAATTAAGACACCCACCATACTGTAAAAGTTACTGCTGGCATTGGGAATGCCTTCTGTGGTCATCAAGACAGCTCAGAGGGTGAAGGTAAGCACCTGCCTGTGGTGATATTGTGTTCCCCAATATATTGTGCACCCTAATAAACTTATCTGGGGTCAGAGAACAGAACAGTCACTAGATACAGAGGCCAGATGGTGGCACACACACCTTTAATCCTAGCATTCTGGAGGCAGAGATCCATCTGGATCTCTGAGTTCAAAGCCACACTGGAAACAGCCAGGCATGGTGACACATGCCTTTAATCCTAGGAAGTGATGTCAGGAAGCAGAAAGGTATATAAGGCGTGAAAACCAGGAACTAGAGCCTGGTTAAGCTTTTAGGCTTTTGAGCAGCAGTCAGCTGAGATCCATTTGGATGAGGACTCAGAGGCTTCCAGTCTGAGGAAACAGGATCAGCTGAGGAACTGGCAAGGTGAGGAAGCTGTGGCTTGTTCTGCTTCTCTGATCTTCCAGCATTCACCCCAGTACCCAGCTCCAGGTTTGTTTTTATTAATAAGACCTTTTAAGATTCATGTGACATCTGTCATCAAGCCCGAGACCGTGAGTGTGATCCCTGGAAGCCATCCGATGAAAGGAGAGAAACAGCTCCCACAGGCTATCTTCTGACCGCTGTACACTTACACGGTGTGTACACACACATGCAAATTCATACACACACTCAATTCCAAACATTTGAATAAACCAACACCTCATGTGACTGTTTAGTCCTGTGCAGACCAAGAATACCAACCTAACTGAAACAGAATGACTGACCTCACCCCAAAAGCACCTGTCACATTTAATGAGCTTGCACTGCTGAAACCAAGTGTGCTACACACAAAAATATCAATCATACACACAGCCTAGGCCCAAAACATTATGTTGGGGGGGAACGCTGAATAATTAACGTTATCTGTAATTCACCTAATGCACCAAAGCCCTTCTCAGATGAGTGAGTACAGTCAGTGATGGGGGCCAGAAAGCTGAAACCCAGCAGGAAGATGCAGGTGGGGTGCAGGTGGGTGCTGGAGGGCTAAAGCCTGAGATCCAGCCTACAGATCTGTGGTAAGAGTATAGGCTGCATCCGTGCCGGGCCGCGGTGGCAAACACCTTTAATCCCAGCACCCGGAGGCAGAAGCAGGCGGTAATGAGTTCAAGACCAGCCTGGTCTAGAGAGTGAGTTCCAGGACAACCAGGGTTGCACAGAGAAACCCTGTCTCAAAAAAAGACAACCCCCCCCCCAAAAAAAAGAGAGAGAATACAGGATACTAGGCCAAAGAATTCTGCTGTGACTGGGTGGGCTGGCAAAGCCACTCTCTCCATGGAGCGATGTCCAGATGGAGGATGTGATAGGACTTCCAGTGGGAGTAGAAAATCAGAGAGAGAACCTGGAGTCCAAGACACTAAATTATTAATTATATTACTTTAATCCCAGCACTTGGGAGGCAGAAGCAGGCAAATCTCTTTGAGTTTGAGGCCAGCCTGGGCTACAGAGGGAGTTATAGGCCAGACAGATCAGTGAGACCTTGCTTTAAAAAAAAAAAAAAAAAAGACTAAAAAGTATACAAAGACAGATCACAAGGCATGCATGCATACACACACACACACACACACACACACACACACACAGAAGGAACTAAGATTGGTGTTATATGTTTTAATATACTGTCCCCTTCTTTGGAATGCTATATTTCCCTGGTTGCCTGGGTCTACTTTAATTCTGTCACACTAACACAGGGCCTGTAAATTTATACAAAGTGTGCCATGGTTGGCTACAATTTTGGTTATAACGAAGGGTAGGGGTAGGGCATGGTTGGCAGGCCATGGCCCTGGGTTCAATCCCCAGCACTGCAAAGGAACAGACAGCAAGGAATCGGGTCAGTAAGACCGTCCCTCCGCGCTCACCAAGATGACGCGCAGGTTGGCATCCTCCGGCTGCAGCGGGTAGGCGCTGGTGCACTGCAGGAAGCAGAAGTTGGGGTTGAGGGGTTTCACGAGCCGGTAGACCTGCTTCATGGTGTCCATTGACTGCATCCCACTGGAGATCACCATAGGACGACCTGGAGAATCAGCACCTTCTTCACAGGGCCCAGACTCCCCCCCACACACACACCTCCTAAGACACCGCGCAGTGACTGATGGGGACCAACACCTCCTCAGCAGCATGCTTCAGCAAAGGGAAGCACACCAGGGGACCCCATGATCTTGAGAAGAGAGGCGTCTCTATAGATCGAGAGGCTGCGCAGTACCGAACAGGCTTCCTCTTAGTCTACAAATCCAAAATACTCCAAATGCTGGAACACTCATGCTTGCAAGCATTCTGGGTAAGGGACACACAAGCTGCACAGCATAGCTGAGAGAGGCCGGGGGCTACCAGCTCTGGTGCTGGCTGGCACAGAACCCTGTCCTTAGGGCTTCTAACTCCTGGCCTATGAAACAAGTACAGAATATCCTGGAGGTATGACCTGCTTCCACCCCAAGTTTTCGATGAGGGTCAACTGAGATCATTCATGTTGGGAAATCCATTTACCAAGTGTCATGTGGAGACATTAGGGAGGAGATCCCTACAGGGGCTGGCGATATAGCTCAGTGGTGGAATACTCACATCAGGTGCATAGGACAGTGGGTTCAATCCCTAGCACTGAAATGAAAGGGTAGAGGTTTCTAAAATGTGTCTCCAAAGCTGGGTGTGGTAGCACCTAGGAGGCAGAGGCAGGCAGATCTCTGGAGTCTGAAACCAGCCTGGCTACATAGCAAGTTCCAGGACAGCCATGCTACATGGTGAGACTGTCTCAAAAAAACAAAACAAAAAGCAAAAATAGACGAGTCTCCACGAACGCTATCATGCTGAGTGGCCATTAGGGGGCAGAAACACAAAGCTTGGACCCCAGTTTTAAGAAAAAAGGTACTTACCTTTCTTGGCCGTCTTCTCTAGATAAGGAAAATTGTTAGTGTCGCCAGATCCAACTTTGAAAAATGGAACATTCAGTTCATGCAGAAACTCAACCGCCATCTACAAAAAAATCAGAGTATCTTTCACCATTGTTCAGAAACACTGCCCTTGTGGTACAGGATAAGTACTAGAGGAACCCAGTGCAGGAGACTAGAGAATAGATCATCATATGTCCACCCACCCATCTGTCCAGTGCACACCCAGGACTTGCTCTTCTGAGCTGGCCATCCAAGGCTATAAGAATTTGCATGGGAAACATCACCTCTGGCCAGACTCTTCTTTCCCCCAGGAACTTGTGAATAGATGCAAAAGGGCTGTGACCTAAGCATGACCCAGAACCCAGGCAGAGAGAAAGTGACTGGCCCTCAAAGGTCAAAGGGCAGAAAGAAGACATTGAATCCTTGCCCAGGGGGCAAATGGAGCAATCTGTCCCAGTTTGCCTCGCTGGTCATCAGCTGGTCCTTTTGGACCTTGAACTGCGTGTGCTGCCCGCAGGAAAGCCAGCCAGTCACCATTCAACCTCAACACCACAGCGTGAAGTTACCCTCAACACTGAAAAGTGGGAGCAAGATTCCAGAAACTGCAAGGTGTTAGCAAACGGTTCCAGGATAATCTCAGGACTGACGGAGATGGCCAAGTACTTCCCTAGCATGTGTAAGGCCTGGGTTTGATCCCTAGCACCACACACACTACACAGCAAAGTAAAATCTCACATTCTGTTAACTAGCGAGAACTAAGGGTGGATCTCTGTGAGTTGTAGACCAGCCTGGTCTACACAGCAAGTTCCAAGTCAGACGGGATGACATGGTAAGAACCTGTCTCAAAAAGGAAAACAAGGGTTGGAGAGCTGGCTCAGTGGTTAAGAGCACTGGCTGCTCTTCCAGAGGACCTGGCCCCTGCTTGGGGGCTCACAACCATCTGTAACTCCAGTTCTAGGGAACCTGATGCCCTCTTCTGGCCTCTGAGGGTACCTGGCATACAAATGGTACACAGGCATTTATGCAAGCAAAACATCCATACCACATAAATAAAAATACATTGTGTTTTTAAAAAATTGAAAAATAAAAGACATCTTTAAATTAACCCACTGTAACAGACCTCCACCCACTTTCCTAGAAGGTTTGGAACCTCTCCAAACACCATGGCTGAGGTCAGTTTAATGTGTCTCAAGCCGACTTCATTCTTCAGTACTCAGTTCTCAATAACACAGGGTGGGAGGTGCTAAGTCAGGGTCTGGGGCTGGAGCTCTGGGTGGAAAGCTTGCCTTAGCATATGCAAGACCCTGGGTCAATCCCCAAAACAATTAGCACCCCACCAAAAAGAAGAGTGGCTAGTCAGCCCGTGCACAAGAATTCAAGGCGTTCTGTAACCTCTCAAGTCGAAAAGACACCATGTCACATGACCCAGGGACTGCTCACTCCCAGTGTCCCACCATCTCTGCGGTTCTGGCTGCTCTCTCCCTGGGTCCATTTTGTTTGTTTGTTCTTTTCTTTTCCCATCCACATTTCCTCTCTTCCCTGAACCTGTCACTCTGCTAAACAGCCCTGAGATGGGACTAAAAAAAAAAAAAAAGAA
>CABHPH010131037.1:39680-50341 GCA_902168325.1 Peromyscus nudipes | reverse complement strand
CTTGCTTCTAATCTGTTAACGCCCATTATTCAGGGTACCAGGCAAGGAACTTCCCTTAAGCATTTAGGAGGGTGGAACCTGGCAGGGAATTATCATAGGGAGAATATCGAGGTCAAGGTCCGCAAGCAAGGCAACAGTTACCCAAAACGGGGGCCAGGGCCCTGCAGGTCCCCCTTTTATTAAAAAATGAGCTTCTGACTTGGGTTGCGTGGGACGTCAGCAGGTCACCTTACCCATCATGGAGACTCCTGCCCAGGCCACACAGGTGCTCTGTCTTAGGTTGGTGAGTGCCCCCCAGGCATTACCCGTCTCTGAATACTCATTATCATACAGGCTCAATTGTGTGTGAGCTGCAGAGTTAACTGCTGCCAAAGATCTCGAAGTGGCACTGGGCTTGCAATCTGTGTGTTCGATACAGAAAAGACCAACAGAGGTCCTATCTTACCCATAGCCAGTAGGCTAAAGGCAACTGGGTCATACCCTTCCTTAACGAGCCATACTGTATGTTGGTGTCCTTGTAAGATAGTATCCCAAAAGCAACTGGAACTTGAGTTTATAAATTTATAATTTTCAAGTCCAATCGAGATGTATATAACTACTGAATTAAATTTATCATGCCCAATAGAATGAAAGATTAACTAACTGTGGTAGCTACTTTTGTTGCCAGGGTCTCCATTGTGCTAGCTGTAGTAAGCAATTATGAAATGGTAATCCCAGAAAGAGTAGCAGTGGTGGGCGCCATTGCTATAACGGCAACAGCGGCAGCAGCAATGTCAAATTCTCTTCTGGATTGTGTGGACATCCACTGGCATGGATACAACTCCAGTAATACGTACCGCCAAGGCCCATTTTTCTTGATCCCAGCACAACTTTAGCTGCAAGCTCTTCTGGCGAATCCAATCTTATGGTTACAGTTCCTAGGCTTACATTAATGCTTGCCAAAGCTGGCGATGTTGGGCTCTCAATCTCCATTGACATCAGAAGGATAGGTTTTTTTTCATGAAGACCCATTAGGTCTTTGTCATGTTGGGCTTCAGCAGCAGCCATAGGGCGCATTCAGTGTTCAGGAATCCAAAGAAGAACCTCATTGTCCTGAGGAAAGACATAAACAGAACCCCAGGGCCACACCAACACTAGATCGGGTCTCCTCCACGTGCTAGTAGAAAGATCCTTCCATCACTTCAGAGGGTGATTTGCCACAGGAGCTCTCTAGTGCTTGTCTGCATCGGATATTCCGGTAGAATCCACCGATAAACTCCAGTAGAATCCACTGATAAAAAATTTAAAATAGTCTGATTGTTCTTTATTTTATATCTAGAATCCACTTATGAGTGAGTACATACCATGATTGTCTTTCTGGGATTGGGTTACCTCACTCAGGATGATATTTTCTAGTTCCATCCATTTGCCTGCAAATTTCATGCTTTTGTTGTTTTTCTCTGCTGAGTAGTACTCCATTGTGTATATGTACCACATTTTCTTAATCCATTCTTCAGTTGATGGGCATCTAGGTTGTTTCCAGGTTCTGGCTATTACAAATAGTGCTGCTATGAACATAGCTGAGCATGTATCTTTGTGGTATGAATCAGCATTCTTTGGGTATATGCCCAAGAGTGGTATTGTTGGGTCTTGAGGTAGCTCAATTCCTAGTTTTCTGAGAAACCGCCATACTGATTTCCACAGTGGTTGTACAAGCTTGCATTCCCACCAACAGTGGAGGAGTGTTCCCTTTGCTCCACATCCTCTCCAACATTGACTGTCATTGGTGTTTTTGATCGTAGCCATTCTGATAGGTGTAAGGTGGTATCTCAGATTCGTTTTGATTTGCATTTCTCTGATGATTAAGGATGTTGAGCATTTCTTTAAATGTCTTTCAGCCATTTGTAATTCTTGTTTTGTGAATTCTCTGTTTAGCTCTTTAGCCCATTTTTTAATTGGATTGTTTAGTATTTTGTTGTCTAGTTTCTTGAGTTCTTTATATACTGTGGAGATCCATCCTCTGTCAGATGTGGGGTTGGTGAAGATCTTTTCCCATTCTGTTGGCTGTCTTTTTGTCTTACTGACTGTGTTTTTCACCTTGCAAAAGCTTCTCAATTTCGAGAGGTCCCATTTATTAATTGTTGTGCTCAGTGTCTGTGCTGTTGGTGTTTTATTTAGGAAGTGGTCTCCTGTGCCAATGCGTTCAAGAGTACATCCTACTTTCTTTTCTATTAAGTTTAGTGTAACTGGATTTATGTTGAGGTCTTTGATCCACTTGGATTTGAGTTTTGTGCGTGGTGACAGATACGGATTTATTTGTAATCTTTTACATGTTGACATCCAGTTATGCCAGCACCATTTGTTGAAGATACTTTCTTTTTTCCATTGTATAGTTTTGGCTTCTTTGTCAAAAATCAGGTGTTCGTATGTGCATGGATTAATGTCAGGGTCTTCAATTCGATTCCTTAAGTGTTCTTTATTTTATTAATTTTTTAATCATTACTTTTTTTTTTTTTTTACATATGTGTTTTAGGTCAGAGAACAACTTGTGGGAGTCAGTTCTCTCCTTCTACCATGTGGGACCTGGGGATCAAACCCAGGTTGTCAGACTTGGTGGCAAATGCCTTTACGAGCCGAGCCATCTCTACTGCCCTTAGGTCTTCTTTTAAATGCAATGTGTGAAACCAAACCAAAGTCTTTCATAGGACTTTATCAGAATACACAGCTCTTTCCTCAAGTTAGAAAACCACGGCAAGAAATTTCAAACTCTGCTGTGCATCCTGGCTCTGCTTTGGGCTAGTTTCTTTGTATTTTAGAGTCTTTTTCTATTAAAAAAAAAAAACAATGGGGGTGGGGTGGGGTGGGGTGGGGTGGGGTGGACCAGTAGCAGGCACCCATTTATATGGTAGTTGTAAGGATGGAATGAGGGAATACTTGGAGGGTAGGAAGACTGACATGCAGTGACTGATCCACAGGGCAGGAAGACGCTCTTACTAGCAAGTGCTCTGGTGGTAAGGAATTTGCCGAGCCCATGTGGGGAGCTTGTTGAATTATGATTGGCCAGGCTCCACTTCCTCTTGTCCATCCAGAGGTTTGCTCAGCTCAGTATCAATGGGACCTGGGCAGCCACAGTGTCAACTACCCCTGATGATTCTGGCATACCTTGAAGTCAACCTTCAAGCTCTGTACTTGGTTTAATGCTGCCGCCAGCAATGACATTACAAAGTTAAAATGTAAACAGTTGCCCAAGTAATAGCTGGATAGAACTAGAAGAATTGACTCCTGTGGACATGACGAGGTGTGGCCCCCACTCTCGAGCTCCTCTGGAGACCTGTGTTGGTGTGTGTGAAAGAAAATGGCCCCCAGAGGGAGTGGCACTATTAGGAGGTGTGGCCTTGTTGGAGTAAGTGTGTCACTATGGGGACAGGCTTTGAGGTCTCTTTTCTCAAGCTTCACTCAGTGTGAGAGCCAGTCGACTTCCTGTTGCCTGTAATGACATCGCTCAGCTATTTCCTCAGCAGGATGCCTACCTGCATGCTGCCATGCTCCCCGCCATGGTGATGATGGACTGAACCGCCGACATGTAGGCGAGCCACAATAATGAAATGTTTCCTTTATAAGAGTTGCCGTGGTCATGGTGTCTCCTCACAGTTATGTCTCCCTAAGACAGTGGCTCTGGTGGAATGGGGTGGGTAAGTGCATGTGGAGGCCAGGAGACAACCTCAGGCTTGTCTGCAGGAGCTCCTACCTTGTTTTTTGAAGCAGGGTTTCTTACTGGCCTGGAGCTCACTGATTTGGTTAGGCTGGCTGGCCAACAAGCTCCAGGGATCTGCCCATTTCTACCTCCTGAATTGTCAGGATTACAAATGTGAACCATCATGCCCAGCTTTTTCCATGTGGGCTCTAGGGATTTGATTTAGAACCTTGTGCTTACAGACCAAGCGTTTTACTGGCTAAGCTATCTCCTTAGACTGCAGACCCATCTTTAAAAACAAATTTTTTTTTTGCAATTATTGTGTGTGTGTGTGTGTGTGTGTGTGTGTGTGTGTGTGTGTGCACTCATGCTGAGGTCAGGGGACAACTTGCAGGAATCAGTTCTCTCCACCATGTGGGTCTGAGGATCAAGCTCAGGTCATCAGTATTGATAGCAGGTCCCTTTACCCACTGAGCCGTCTCATCAGCTCCCATCCCCCACACCCCTTTTTAATCAGTTTACAATGTATCCTTCTAAATGCCATTGCCACTTTTTGTAGAGCTATAAATGAATGACTTCATAATGGCAGCAGCCAGCTTTAAAAAATGAAAGGGATTTTGAAAGCATTTTAATCCCTTTTGCTCCTTTCTAAGCTCCGAGGAGTGGACAGGGAGAGAGTGGGCCATGCTGGCACTTTGCAGATGAGAAACTGAGGTCTGTAGGTGAAGTCCAGTTCTCAGAAGCAGGAGACACAGGGTCTCGTGTTGCTAGTCCTTATGTTCTCTTCTCCCGGGCATCGTTCTGTTGATTTTATTGAAGTCGTGGTTCATGGAGTCTTCTGATCCTTTTGCCACCTGAATGGCTGCCATACCGGATTTTCTCCTTTCCTTTAGTGCACTTGCCTTAAAAACAAACAAACAAACAAACAAATAAACCCCTAAAACCAAAAAATCTCTGGGCAGTGGTGGCACACGCCTTTAATCCGAGAACTCTAGAGACAGAGGCAGGCGGATCTCTTGTGTGTTTGAGGCCAGCCTGGTCTACAGAGTGAGTTTCAGGACAGAGCTACTCAGAGAAACCCTGTCTCGAAAAATAAAAAACAAAAACAAAAACAAACCACCAAAAACCAAAATGCAATAAAAGTGTAAATTCAGCCAGTTGTGAGGATATTATCATTTATAATCCCAAACCCAGGAGGCTCCAGCTAGCCTGGGTATATGGGAAAATTTTATCTTAACTCCCTCCCCCCCAAAAAAACGAACAATAAAAAAGTAAATTTAAAGTTTTGTCCTCACATCTGTCTATGTCTAAGATGTATCTTTCAGGGGGAAACGTCTGGAGCTGGGGTCTTGACCATGGCCCATTTGGGTATCTGTCTTTGATCAGGATAGCTGAGGTCAGTATTTGCACTTCCTGCCTGTGTCTGTAACTTGTTCAGGGTGGAATCGATTACATTGATTGACAGCTGTAGCGCTGTGATGTAGCAATAGTACATACAATTGAGATTAGAAGGGGAAAGCCACATGTGACCATCCTAGAGCTGTGTGTGGCTAGGGATTGCTCAGCAGACACCCTTCCACAGCGCCCTACTCTCAGCCCTGCGCACTATTTCTCTTCATTTTTGAGTCAGAATCTCTTGTACCCCAGGCAGGCTTTGAAACCACAATGCAGTGGGGAATGGCTTTGAACCCTCGAAGTTCTGCTTCGGCCTTCCAGGTGCGTTCTTGGCAAGCACTGTACCAGCTGAGCTCCTTCCAGACCTCTGTGGTTTTATTTCTTTTCAAAAGAAGAAATATTTACTTAGAGAGAGAGAGAGAGAGAGAGAGAGAGAGAGACACAGAGAGAGAGAGAGAGAGACACAGAGAGAGAGAGAGAGAGAGACACAGAGAGAGAGAGAGAGACACAGAGAGAGAGACAGAGACAGAGAGAGACAGAGAGAGAGGAGGTGTGGTGTGCCACATGGCGCAGGTGTAGAAATCAGAGGACTCCTTGGAGGGAGGCATCAGTTCTTTTCTTCCACCATGAGGGGCCTGGGTGGAGCTCAGGTCAGCAGCCTTGCCAGCAGGTGTCCACGGCTGCTGAACCGCCTCACTGTCTGCTGTTATTTCTTAATGAGATGCCCTCCTATCCATGCTTCATAGTAAATAGTTAAGGTTGGGTGTGCTTTCTGAATAATCTTTGCCACTCTACGATATCTATTATTTTAACTCTTAATAATTTCTCATTTGAGTTGATACAGCAAAACTGGTAAACTAGGGTTCTTTTAATTTACTTGTTTTGTATGTGCGCGTGCTCGTGTGTGTGTGTGTGTGTGTGTGTGTGTGTGTGTGTGTGTGTGTGTGTCTATGTACCGAGGTGTAGATGTGCAGGCCAGAAGATAGTATATGGTAATTGATTATCTCCTTCCACCTCATGGGGTCTTGGGAGTCCAACCCAGGTTAGCTGTCTTGGTAGCAAGTGCCTTTCCCCACTGAACCATGTCAGAGGCCCGCCCTCTCTTATTCTCTTTCGTTGCCAACAGTGTTTCCAAAGCAGTAGGAAGAGTGTGCAGCTCTGGCCCTGTGAGAGAGGTCAGTGTTTGTCCACATCAGAATGCGATCGCACAACATTTCTGTGGCCTACCTTCAAGTATTTCTTTAAACAGTTGTGCACTAGTGTCGAGCTTAAAATATTTACTAGTCAGCATGGCTGCGGGTGGAGCCCAGGTTTCTAGTTTATCAAACACATTCCCCAAGAGCTTCTGAGGCCACTAAAGTTTGAGAGCAGCCCCTTCTGGGTAATTTCACAGATTGTGTCTTTCTTGTGGGTCGAGGCTGAGTCTGTTATGAACGGATGCTCAGACGTGCTACACAGAGGTCTGTTGTGTATCGAGAATGAATTGTGTCGCAGGCCTTTCCCAGTGAAGAGTAGCTGGGCTCACTCTAGGAACAATAGGCCAGTCTTTGAAAGAGAAGTTGAACTTCATTCAAACAGCTCCTTCTCGGAAGTCTCCTTGTGCTGGAGCTGTTTCATTTAAGTTTTTGTTCAGTTTGGTTTTCAGACCGAGTGTCTCATGTAGCTGGGCTGGCTTTAAACTCTCTGTATGTCTCTACCCTGGTTTCTGGAGCATTGAGGATTGAACCCTAGGCCTCTTGTATGTGCAAGGTTGGCTCTTTACCAACTGAGCTACATCCCCAACTCAAACTCAGTCAGTAGGTGGCCAAGGACTACCTTGAACTTCTAATTAACCCGCCTCTACTCTCTGGAGTTCTGGGATTGTGTGTGCCACCATTTGGGATTTATTCAGTGTTGGTGGATCAAATCCAAGGCCTTGTGCATGCTGGGCAAGCACTCTTCTGACTGAGCCACATTTCCAGTCCTTAAAGTTTTGATAGGACATGGAGTTCTGAGCCAAGCCTTTTCCTTGGGCAGTACACAGATGTATCATATTGTCACAGTTCATAGCTGTCAAAGATTAAATGCTCACCCCTTACCAAGCACTGCTCTAAGTCTTGCAAATAGACTTCTATTATACTAATTTTTATGGCGTCATTTAAAGGACAGTGCTGTCCTCCATCCCACTTGAGACATGGTTTCTCTATGTGGCCCAGGCTGACCTTGAACTCACCGAGATCTGCCTGCCTCTGTCTTCTGAGTGCTAGAATAAAAAGTGAGCCACCACGCCCTCCTGATTTTCATTTATAATGACAGGAAGCTGAGGTTTGCAGCAGTTGAGTAATCCATCGTCACAGCAGCAGAAAAGCCATACTTGGCTTCCGGATGCTTCAGCTGCCCCTTTTCCTGTTCCACAGTGTTCCACAGTGGCTCTGCCACTCTCCACCCCACCAGCACTGCAGGCGTCCAGGTTCCATGCAGCCTTGCCCACACTGTCCTGTTGTTAGAGAACTCTTGGGATTTCTGTTTATAGTGCGTGTGAAGTGATGGCACATCGTGGTTTTGATTTGGATTCCCCAATGACTGAGGTGCTGGGAACCTTTCCTTGTGTTTACATCTGAATACCTTTGGAGGAATGTCTGTTCAAATCCTTTGCCCATTTTAAAGTGGGGTTCTCTTTGTGTTTTAGAAGTTTCTTAAATTAAGAAAAAATTGTTTATGTGGTGTGGGTAGGTGCACACGCGTTCGCGTCCATGCTACGGCACACGTGTGGAAGTCAGAAGAGAGCTCGTGCGAGTCGGTTCTGGCAGCCGGGCTTGGTGACAAGTGACTCTACCCACTGAGCCATCTCACCTGCACCACAAGTTTGTTTGTTCCTCTCATTTATTTTTTTTGACATTTTCAAAATTTATATGATAAATAATAAATTTTACTCTCAGAAGTTTCCTGTGTGTTTAGGATATAAGTCCCTTATCGTATATATGATCTGCAAATATTTTCTCCCACTCAGTAGACTTTCTTTTTTAAAAATATAGGTTTATTTATTGTTATTTTTTGTCTTTTGCCTGCATACTTGTTGGTGCACCACTCATGTGCCTGATGCCCATGGAGTGACGTTAGAAGAGGGTGTTGGGTCCCCGGAACTGGAGTTATAGGCAGTTGTGAGCAGCCGTGGATGCTGGGAACTGAACTCAGGTCTTCTGCAGAGCAGCTTTTAACCACCAAGCCATTTCGCCAGCCCCTAGGTTGTCTGTCTGTCTTTCTTCCTTTTTTGAGACAGGGTTTCTCTGTGTAACATCCCTGACTGTCCTGGAATTCACATAGAGTCCCCTGCTTCTGCCTCCTGAAAGTGCTGGGATTAAAGGCGTGTGCCATCACCGCTGGCTAGGTTGACTTTCTTAATAATAATCTTCGGCATAGAGCTTTCAAATTTCTAACTTGTGTATGTTCTTTTTTGTTGTTAATTACTGTCATGTCTAAAAATTTAGTACCAGATTTTCAGGATAATGGAAATCTACCCATGTTCTAAGATTTTAAAATTTCAGATCCTTCCCTCCCTCCCTCCCTCCGTCCCTCCCTCCATCCCTCCGTCCTTTCTTCTCTTCCTTCCTCCTTCCCTTCGTCCCTCTCTCCCATTGCCCCTAAATCTGAGCTCCTCTTCTTAGGTCCTCGACTAATTCTGAGCAAATTTTTGTACATGGTGTGTTGTAGGAGATCCACAGTGATTCTGCTGCACGTAGATGCCCAGCCATCGAAGGAAGCAGGGTTTGTGGAGCTCGAATTTGAACTTTCAAGTCCTTGTGCCTCGTCTCTCTCAGAAGCATTTGCATTTTGCTTAGGTTTTGATTTCATCGCCTCCTTACTTGCTCTACTTCCTGTAGAAAGGATACATGTAGGGCAGGGGTGCTTGCCTTTCATACCAGGCACCTCATAAAACTCGGCGTTGTGGCCGTAATCTCAGCAGGAGGCAGAAGAATCAGAAGTTCACATTCATCCTTGGCTACATAGTAAGTCTGAGACCATCCAGAGTACATGAAACATTTTGTCAAAAAAAGTAAAAAAAAAGTGGATTCATGAATGTTTTCTTTGTGATACTGCTTAATCCCTTGTATAAAGTTCATCAAATATGTGAATTTTTTCTTCTGTTTAAAATTTTGTGTTGCTTCGCAGGATTTATTTATTTATTTGTTTGTTTATTTGAGGTAGAGTCTCTCACATAGTTCTGACAGTCCTGGAACTCACTCTGTAGACCAGACTGGCCTTGAGCTCACAGAGAATCCACCTGACCATATTCAGAGTCGGTCTTCCCACATCAGTTAACCAAATGTAGACAGGTCCTCACAGGTGTTCCCTGAGATTTGTTTCCTAGGTGATTCTAGGGCCTATCAAATTGACAGTCAGTATTAATGATCACAGGATGATTGGGACACGGAAGGTATGGCGGTATATGTCCATAATCCCAGCACTCGGGAGGCAGAAGCAGGGGAGTTTGAGTTCAGGGTCAGCCTGGGCTACATGGTGAGACTCTAGGTCAAACATTAAAACAAAATAGAAGTTCCAGTGACTGAATTCTGAGTTTGCTTTATTTTAGGGGTGATTTTGTATTTGATTTTTCATTTTTTTTCTACCCTAACCTTTTTTCATTTTTGGTAAATGCTTAGTTTCAAAATTATTTTCAGTTTTTGCAATGAAGTGTGTGTTTTTCTATAAAAATGGACTAAACAGCATTAGCATTAGCAAATTGTCTTGTCCAGAAATTCCAGAGCTGAGCTAGGGAAGACATGTCTGCTCTCCCTGTTCCGGCCTGTCATCATGTTCCCTCACTGCACTCTGTAGTGCTCAGGAGGGTCTGGTGTCACTTGTCTTGGCGACAAGACCTCTCTTGGGAGTCCTTTTTGAGCTTACCATCCAGATGTGGTGCAGGAGCTCCAGCTCGCAGCCTGGCCTTGGTGTTTGGTTTCCCAGTGTGTTTTATTCCAGGTGGTGTCTTAGCATCTGGCTAGGAAAACACCGTCATTATCTATGGTGCTGTTTATGTGCCTTGGAGCCTTATTACCAGTGGAGCAAAGGCATCATTTCATCTTTCATTTTCTAGTTCTAAGCATTGTACCAGAGAGCAGAATAAATGCAGCCTATCTACTGTGCTTTCAAGGGAATTGTCCGTCAACAAAGTGATTCATCAGCTGCTTAAACTCTGGACTGGGGGCTTCGTCTGTAAAGTGCTGAGTTAGATCTCCAGAATTCTCCCTCTCACATACAGAAATGCAAAAAACTGGGTATGGTGGCCTGAGTTTGTAATTCCAGTGCTGGAAAGTGGAGACAAGCAGATTCCTAGAGCTTGCTGGCCAGCCAGTCCAGCCTACTTAGGGAGTTAGTCATAAGCCAGCAAGAGATCCTGTCTCAAAGACAGACAGGTAGGTAGGTAGGTAGGTAGGTAGGTAGGTAGGTAGGTAGGTAGATAGATGATAGGTAGGTAGATAGAAAGATGATAGGTAGGTAGGTAGGTAGATAGATGATAGGTAGATAGATGATAGGTAGGTAGGTAGATAGATGATAGATGGATGATAGGTAGGTAGGTAAGTAGATGATAGATAGATAGATGGATGATAGGTAG